>JAQFXT010001715.1:0-15697 GCA_034683725.1 Strigamia crassipes
ATGTTGATCACGTTAGCCCAGCTGAGTCAAATGGTTGTTGGTCTTTACGTCAACTGGTGGGCTTACTGGGCACTCGTTCGAGGCGACACTTGCTCCACTAACTATAATAATATCAGAGCTTCTTTAATCATGTATGCGTCGTATTTTATTTTGTTTGTTCATTTCTTTTATGGAAGTTATATAAGAAGAACTAATGGAAAAAAAGTGAATTGATGTACGAATACATAAACTTTATTTTGTACTGATATTGTATCTTGATGTGATATAATTCCAGTGATTTTTAACTCGAGTTTGTGCTAAAAATATTATTTAATGCACAGATTTGTAGATTATATTGGCTACATTGTGGTTTCCTTTCAAAGTATTAAATTATTATTATTATTTATTGTCGACACTGCGGCGACCCGGATCGTCTCTTTACGATACGCGTTTAAAAAGTTAAAGTTTGAAACCAGCGATCTAAAGAGAGTCGCCGTTGGAATGCCTCCACTGGATCTTATAACCGATTTGATTTAGGATAAAACCAGATTAGGCCTGAAAATAGGTGTCTAGGGGATTTTCAGTGATTAACACGAGCGAAATAACTATTCAAGACGAAGCAATTAACACAAATACGTACAAAAGTGTATTAAAATGGAGAAATTCATTATAAATAAGTTAATGTTAAATTACAGCATTGGCTACCACCTCGAGTAAAAAGGGCCCGCGACGTAAAAAGGGCCCGCGACGTAAAAAGGCTCGTGACCTAAAAAGACCCGTGTCTTAAAAAGGCCCATGACCAAATTGGGTGCATGACCTAAAAGGGCCTTTAGTGTGACTGAAAAACCTGTGTAAGATCTTAAAACATAATAGAACATCTCTACGACCTAGAAACTCTGTATCGATTCAAACCGATGAAACATGGCGGACTCGCACAAAAAAATCCTTTGTTTGTTGCGATACTGCTAATTACATTTGCGCATGCGCCTCTAACAGTCACCAGAAAGCAGGGCGCAGCTTCCCACGTAAATTCCTTAAAAATTAAATAAAACCTACAAAATTAAATCTGAGTAAACTTGACCTACAAAAAAACCAGACAATTTGCATGGGGCTCCACATAAACAAACACATTTGACGTGCTGACTTCGAGGAAATTTAAACATCACGAAAACACGTGATAACATTTTTATTTTTTAAATAACCGGAAGTAAGATTGTGAATTAAAAGGAACCAGAACAACGTGCCACATACAGTAAAAGTATGAGGATATGCGAACAATTGAATAAATCAACACAATTAATGGTTTATTAATACCAGTTGTTGGCCGTCATCCATTTCATTCATTTTATCAATCATTTTGCTTCGCCTCAAATCCCAACTAATGAATCTAGGCCACATAGCTGGCGCCTGTCGTACTTAGTACCAAAAACCACCCACAGGAGTCCGCACGTAATAATCTCCACTTGTTTATCGAATTTTTGAACGTTACAAAGCCGTCGTGGGAAATCAGAGCAAACTTTCGGATAATTATAGCTCGGATTGTGAAAGTTTCTATATAATCTCAACAAAAGAAAACATTTTCATTCATAAAAATTCAAAAAAATGAATAAAATCAAAATATTCCATTTCCCCGAATGAAATCCATTTAAAATTGCACAACCACTCTTTTTACAATTTTATTTTCAAAAATAAAAAAAATAAAAAAAATTCCCGTGACAGCGAAATGACTGAAAAATTAATTTATTACAGTCGTGGGTTTCCACAGACAGACAGACCCACCTACGCACGATTTAAATAATTGATGTATTTTAATGCCGCAATTTGTCGTTTGGTGTCCGCAACCTATTATTTTACTTTCAAGCTTGCGACGAATTAATTTGTCGCGATTGAGGTTAAAAAGGCATCCAACTCATTTCTCCTCTTATTTTACGATGCAATTAGGTCTTAGTAACCGCATTCCAGAACCTTGACCTCCAACTTTGGACACAGACCGAATCGCGAACGTATCGAAAGACACGAAACACGCGATGTACACTCATCACGTGATAACTGTTTCTCCATTTCCGGCGTATAAAAATAAAGCAAAAATAAAGAATACCGATTTAATAGATTAAAAATTGTATTATTATTATTATTATTATTATTATTATTTTGTTTTTTAAATTTTTGAGCCACACCTCGCGGGTGGTTATTGACCGTGAATTGTGAATTCGCGGAAGCAGGTCAAACGTTGCGAGACAGTAGGGCGCGAGTGTTGATTTGAAATGCGCCGCTCGCGCCGCCACCGTCGCTCGGTCTGTCTCCGCCATCGCGATCGCCTTCGCCTTTACCTTCGCCAGCCATTCATCGGCGAAACAGTATCGACGCGAGGCGCGGTGACATCATCAGCGGCCGGCATCGCTTCGCTTCGCTTCGCTTCGTTTCGCTTCGTTTCGTTTCGTTTCGATTCGATTCGATTCGAGCGTCGTATTGTATTAATCGGGTGATTTTGTATTTATTCCAGTGTTAAGATTCGCCATGATTAAGAACGAATTGATCGAGACGAGGATCAACTACACGTACGTGTTTGATTTCGAGGAGGAATTCGAGTACAAGGTGAAAATGAACTGGATGCAGTCGCACTGGAAACTGTGCTTCTTCTACGTCGGCATCTACATGCTGCTCATTTTCCTGGGCAAGCACTGGATGATCTCGCGTGCGCGGCTGGAGCTGCGCACAACTCTGGCCGTGTGGAACCTGAGCTTGGCCGTGTTCAGCATCATCGGGACGTGCCGCACCCTGCCGGAAATGGTGCACGTGTGGAACAAGTACGGGTTCCAGTACACGGTGTGCAGTACGAGCTACAACCACGCCAACCCGGTGACGGGCTTCTGGGTGTGGCTGTTCACGCTGAGCAAAGTGCCCGAGCTCGGCGACACCGTGTTCATCATCCTGCGCAAGCAGCGACTCATTTTCCTGCACTGGTATCATCACGTGACCGTGCTGCTGTACACGTGGTACAGCTACCAGCAGCAGATCGCGGCCGCGCGTTGGTTCATCCTCATGAACTACACGGTGCACGCGGCCATGTATTCCTACTACGCTCTGAAGGCGCTGCGTTTCACCATTCCGCGACCCGTTGCCATGGCGATTACTACGGCGCAGCTGCTGCAGATGGTCGTCGGCCTCTACGTCAACTGGTGGGCGTACGGCGCGCTCATACGCGGCGACAAGTGCGGCACGAACTTTGAGAACATCAAAATATCGCTCTTGATGTACGCTTCGTATTTCGTCTTGTTCGCTAACTTTTTTTATAACACTTATATGAAGAGTCAGAAGGAGAAAGCCGAAAGAAGAAAAATACAATAACAACATTCTTTTTATTTTTATTATTATTATTATTATTATTATAATTATAATTATTATTATAATTATTGTTGTTGTTGTTATTATTTTTACTGATGGACTTTTTGTCGGGGCGCGTGATGAATCGCGAAAAAAGTAACCGCGAAACGAAATAATCGCGAATCCGTACTATCGCGAACCCGCTAAGTTATAACGGATTCGCGGTAGCTTGCGATGCAAAAAAGTTACCGTGAAAACTGAATTTAAAAATTTAAAAATTTTCTTGGTTTTATTCGACTTTATTTGATTTTATTCGATTTTGTTAAATTTTTTTTCGATTTTATTCGATTTTACTAAATTTTATTCGGTTTTACTAAATTTTTATTCGATTTTACTAAAATTTTACTAAATTTTTATTCTATTTTACTAAATTTTATTCGATTTTACTAAATTTTATTCGATTTTATTCGATTTTACTAAATTTTTTTTGATTTTATTAAATTTTTATTCGACTTTATTAAATTTTTATTCGATTTTACTAAATTTTATTAGATTTTACTAAATTTTATTAGATTTTACTAAATTTTATTAGATTTTACTAAATTTTATTCGATTTTACTAAATTTTATACAATTTTACTAAATTTTATTCAATTTTACTAAATTTTTATTCGATTTAATTTAATTTTCGGTAACTGGCATTCGCGGTAGCTAAATTCGCGATTACAGTTTTTGCGGTTTCTTTTTCCGTATTTAGCAATTGTGAATTTTGCAATTGCTAAATTTTGCGATTACTTTTTTCGCGATACTTATAAGGTACCCTAGGTTTTTTTTTTTTTGCATTTTTTTCCATTTTTGGAATGTTTAAAATGTTAAATTTTGATTATTTTTTTGGGTTTTGGTGTTTATTTTATTTTTTTTTTTAAATTGATTTTTTAAATTTTTTAATTGCTCCATATCAGTATGACGCACCATGACTTAAACTGGAACGAAAACTTAAAAAAAAAAAATTGTTAAATTTCAGTATTATTTCGACATTTCAGGGAATTTTTGTTCCTGTTTCGACATTTTCCGACATATTTCATTCCAGTCTTGACTTAAATTCCTTTTTATATATAAAAATAATGAAAAATTAAAAAAAAAGATTTTTATTTTTATTATTTTTGTTTTATATTTTAATTTTAATTTTTAAAAATCATGCTATATCGAAATACTAGTCAAAGAAATTAGTATAAACGCGTAAATCATTCAGTAATTGGGCTCAAATTCGATTTTATACATAAAAATGTAAAAACTAAAAAAAACTAAAAAAATATATATATTATTATTGTTTTTAATTCGTGGATTGTAAATTTTTTGTTTTTATTTTTGTGATTTTTATTTCTCTCTTTTGTGTATATGTATTGATATATAAAAGACACAAAATGTTTTTAAAATTTACATTTGAAACACATTAAAATAACATCAGCAGCAAAAGAAATGAAGCACTGCCTTTTAGCGTTATTAAACTTTGTCAATTGTTGCAAAACCATTTCTTTCCGACTCAATTTCATTACATTTCTCATTCCCATCCAAATCCGCCATCTTAACGCCGCCATTTTCCCACGTATTATCAACTCCTTCGCTTTGACTCAAAAATAAATCAAAATAAAACATTTCTTTCTCAAATAAACTCATTTTTATTCATCCAAAGCATTTCCAAACTCAAATCAATACTAATATCCATTTATTCTATCGTAATTTCTACATAACATCTATTTACAATATCAACTCCATGTTAAACAGCTTCCATCTCGCGGCGACATTTGTCTTTAATTCGCTTCTCTCTCTTCAAGAGCCTTCGCTCTCGCTCGTACTCCTTCATACGAAGGACGAAATCTTCGTACTCGCACGTCACGTACGTGTGTTTAGCGTGCCCGCAGTATCGCTGCATAAAAGGGAAACTGGCGTGCAAACATTTCCAGTAATCGAGGAGCAAATGGGCGCAATAATCGCGGTCGTTGAGCGGAACTTTGGCCGCTATCAATTCCTCTTGCGTGGCGATCATCTCTCGCTTTTTACGTCCGTTAGGGAAACCTAACATCACGTCGTACTTGGGCGGCTTGTTCAGGTCGGGGGACACGTCTTTTTCAGTGAAATTCCTCGCAACGTACGTCGAGCCGACGGCGCCCATTTTCCTGCACGAAAACAACAAAAATGTTAATTTTAGTTTTGTGTCTAACGGTTTTGCGGTTTTGAATTTTTGACGCACGCATGCGCAAATTTTGATTTTGTTACTTATAAATATCGATAGATCCACGTTAAAACTTCTTAGTAATATTTACCAACAATAACTATTAAAGTCTTGAAATTCCACCCAGCGGAAGCCACTTCCCGAACCGGATCTGCTTTGAAAACGGCGGAATGGAAAACCCGAAACGGATTTTAACAATTTCTAAGCAAAAATTCAAACAATGTATATTATTTTATTAATAAAATAATTAATTTTCCAATAATGCAACGTCTTCTTTTCTTGTTGTTGTGTTTATTATAATTTCAAATATTTTAGTTTTGTTTTTTGAGAGCGCCGTTGCATAGCGACGTGTAAAACCCGAAACGGATTTTATTACATAATTATTTCATTTCATATCATTTTATTTAAAAAAAATAAAACAATGAAATTTGTTTTGGTTTAGTTTTTAACAATTTTTAATTGTTTAATTTCAAAAGTTTTAAATTTTTTGATTTCTATTCATTCCGAATGCCGCCACTAGAGTTCCCTCGAAGCGGCCACGTTGCGGGAATGACACATACCCAAACTCATGTTTACTGCTTCCGATTCATTCCAAATTTAAATCCCAACCGTTTCGCAGCCGCATAGATCGAAATAAATAGCGCAATGTATTCTAAAACAATAAACGCAATTTTCCAAAATCCAATTTGACACGTAAAACGCAATTTATCAGCGGAAATCATCATCAAAACAAAGGTCGCCTTACGTAGCACGGCAAAATGGCCGACACGAGCCAAGATCCCCGTTCCATGACCACAGATTTGCGATTGGCTTCTGCCGGCCCCACACAAGGTAACTCACACTCCCACCTCGAAACCAAACCCTCCCGCACCGGAAAACACCCCGAACACCCGAAAACCGAACCCAAAACGCCGAAAACGGACGAAAAATGACGAAAAACGATCTCGTCACATTTGCAGCGCGATAACCCGAAATTAATTCGTCGATTTGATTGGGGGAAACAAAATGTCCACGTGGCTCGATCTCATTAATTTCTTGTGGTATTTGTAGGTTCACGCTCGATGAACGGACCCTACGGGGACAATTTACTAGGAATGGCGAATTACCAGCAACAGCAGCAGCAGACGGAGACGTATAACGGAATTCAGCAGAAATATCCACCTGCGAGCGCTTACCAGGCCCCGTTGCGGGCCCCCAGCCCCGGCCAGAAACAAACGCCGACGTTTCCGATGTCCCAAGTTGCGTATTCGCCGGTGAATCAACCGAATGCGCCGTTGCGAGCGCCGTATTACCAGCAACAGGAAATTCCGTTCGCAAATGGGCCCCAAATGATGAATTCCGCAGCCCCACCCGTCCCCAACGGGCCCCTGATGGGCATGCACAGTTATAGACCTCCGATGGGTCAAATGCCTCCTGCGAATGGCGGCATGAATAACCTAGGTATAAAAAAAAAGGCAATAAATGGCAAAAATTGCATAAAATTGGCAAAAATTGCATAAAAATGGCAAAAATTGCATAAAAATGGCAAAATTTGTCAAAGAATTGGCCAAAAATTGGAATGTCAAAATTTGGCATAAAACGTTAAAAAATGGCAAAAAATGGCAAAATTTGGCATAAAATCTCAAAAAATCTCAAAATTTGTCAAACAATTTGCAAAAATTGGAAAAAAATGTGAAAAATTGGCAAAAAATGTGAAAAATTGGCAAAAAAATGTGAAAAATTGGCAAAAATTGGTTGAAAAATGTGAAAAATTGGCAAAAACTGTTCTAAGTAGGCCAAAAAATGTCAAAAATGGTAAAATTTGGCCAAAAAATGGCAGAAATTGGTAAAATTTGGCCAAAAAATGGCAGAAATTGGTACAAATTATCCAAAAATGTCAAAATTTTATGAAATTTGACCGCTTATGTTACTACTTATTTTGGCTTTGGCACTCGCATGGTTTCAATGCATGATGAAAACAATTAACTTTGTGTGTAGGATTCCCTCCCAATCTGCTTGCGCCTTATGACTCGCGGACCCCGACTTCGATCACTCCTTCCGGGTCAGGTACAATTTCACCCTGTGTGTTTTTCGTCTTATATTCTCTCGTTGTTGTTTCTCGGCGCAATAATAATGAAATTAATGTAATTTCGTACGTTTTTCCGCATTCCCGTTATAACCAGAACCGACTTCAACAAAGTCATCCCGAAATCCGTCACCCATCCCCACTCAGCGCTACGACGCAATGGAGGGTCAGTTTTCCGCTGGTCCAAGTACGTGTACCTCACTAATTGCACTAACCATGTTTTTAATTTTAAATTTCCATCCAAATGATCATTTTTATTGAGTTTTATTGATTTATTGATAATTTTTTGGATGTTTTTTAGGTCCTTCGGGCATGTATCCACCAATCCGGGCCCCCGGGGCCCCGAAAAGTGTCGAAAATGCGCCGAAACCAATGATGGCGCCGACTGGTTTGCCGAGTATCGCCGATCAACCGCGATTTGTAGGTCCGCCGGCACCGGAAGCAGCGCCGCAACATTTTGCGCCGAAACCTGGACCTGGGCGACGACAATATCCGCAACAAGTATTAAAAAATTTAAATTTAAATTTTATTTTATTTATTTTGTTAATTTTAGGCCGCGTACGAGCAGGCGGCGTATCCGCCTGCTGGGAATTTTCCAGCACAGCCTGCTGGGAGTTTTCCAGCACAGCCTGCTGGGGCGCCAATGGAGGCAGCATCGCCATCTTATCCCAATTATGGCGGTGTTTATAACCAACAACAACATCAACAACAACAACAACAACAACAACAACAACCACAACAACAAACACAGGGTTTTAGTCAGATGGCGCAACAGTTTGATAATTTAAATTTACATGTTTGTAGAGAAATTTGTTTTGTTTTGAATTTGTTTTTGTTTAATTTGTTTTTTGGTTTTTTGGTTTTAGAATAATGAAGCGGTTGATTTGTTGCAAAATAGGAATATTTTACCGCCGTTTCCAATAGAGCCTACGAAGGTTGTGCTGCCGCAACAGAATTTTAGAAATGTTCAATGTAATACCGAGTAAGTTTATTTATTTATTGTTTTTATTTGAATTTGATGATTGGAGCTTTTATTTTTTAGTATTTTCCGTTGTACTTTGACAAAAATTCCCGATACCGGATCGTTACTGCAGAAATCACGATTACCATTTGGAATTTTGATTCATCCTTTTAAAGATTTAAGTGTAAGTTTCCCGGCTCCATCCGCGTTCTCTTACACGAAAAATCCACTTTTTAGGCCGAAAAATTTACTTTTTAGACAGAAAAATTTACGAATAAGTCAGAAAAATTGACTTTTTATGCTTAAAATTCTACCTCGGTTGTAAAATTCATTTTTTGGGCACAATTTTTTGCCACAAAATTATTATTTCCAGGCACTTATTAATGGCCAAACTGCATTTTCAACCACAAAAATTGATAATTTGAGATTGCACCACTGCAATTATCAAACAAAATAAAAATATTTTATTAATAACGTTTTATATTTAGAATTTGCCGGTCATCCAGTGCACGACGATTGTCCGTTGTCGTTATTGCCGCACCTATATCAACCCTTTCGTTGAATTCAACGAGCACAGGCGCTGGAAATGCAACTTATGTTACCGGTTGAACGACTGTAAGCACCCAAATCACCAAATTTAATTATTCTTCTCAAATTTAATTTAATTTTTTAAAGTGCCCGATGAATTTTTGTACGATCCGGTCAGTAAAAACTATGGCGATCCAAACAGAAGACCCGAAATTAAATCGGCCACGATAGAATTCATCGCCCCGTCGGAGTACATGGTGAAATTAATTTAATTAATTCGAATTTTTCGAAGTTTAATTTTGAAATTTTCAATTTCAGTTGCGCCCGCCTCAACCGGCCGTGTATTTGTTCGTTCTCGACGTTTCCCGCACCGCCACCGACACGGGATATCTTAAAGTGTTTTGCGACACGCTGTTGGAGGAACTGGATAAAATCCCGGGCGACACGAGAACTCAAATCGGGTTCATCACGTACGACAGTTGCATTCATTTCTATAATTTGAGCGAAGGATTGTCGCAGCCGCAGATGATGGTCGTTTCGGACGTGGATGAAATTTTTTTGCCTTACCCTGAGAACTTGTTGGTCAACTTGAGCGAGTCTAAAGAGGTGTGGAAAAAATTTGCGATAAAAATTCGATTTTTACTCGCAAAATGGAAATTTTAAAATCGATTTTTTTTTTAGACAATAATTCAATTCTATAAATACTAATAACAATTTTTACACAATAGATTGGAATTTTAGACAAAAATCGAATATTCTGGACCAAAAGTAGATTTTTTCAGTCAAAAGTCGAATATTTTCAGACAAAAGTCGAATATTTTCAGACAAAAGTCGAATTTTTTCAGCCAAAAGTCGAATTTTTTGATATAATTAGAATTTTTTTTACATATAATTAGAATTTTTTTAGACATAAATGGAATTTTTTAGACAAATGTCGTTATTTTTTAGACACACGTTGGAGTTGTTAGACAAATGTCGAATTTTTAGTCATAAAATTGAATTTTTAGACAAAATCGAATTTTATAGATAAATGTCGAATTTTTTGGGCAAATATCGAATTTTTTTAGACAAATATCGATTTTTTTTAGACAAATATCGAATTTTTTTAGACAAATGTTTTTTTATAGACAAATTGGTTTTTTTTTTTTTTTAGATATATTGGTTTATTTTTAGACAAATTGGTCTTTTTTTTAGACAAATTGTATTTTTTTAGACAAATTATTTTTTTTTTTAGACAAATTGTTTTTTTTAGACAATAATTTTTTTAGACAAAAATTGCAATGTTTAAGTTGTTTATTCATTTTTTTTCTTCAATTTTAGTTAATTCAAGATCTGATAACACAACTGCCAATCAAATTCATGGAAAGCCAAAATCCGGATAGCGCAATGGGCGCCGCTTTACAGGCGGCGTTTAAATTGATTTCCCCGACCGGTGGACGCATCACAGTCTTCCAGAGCACGATGCCAAACTTTGGTCCTGGAGCTGTCAAGTCGCGAGAAGACCCCAACATGCGAGCTGCCAAAGACATTCAAAATTTGGGTCCTGCCAATGATTTCTACAAGAAATTATCGCTGGACTGCTCGGGCCAACAAGTTGCTGTAGATCTCTTCATTTTGGCCACACAATACATTGATATTGCAACTTTATGTAATACAATTTGGTTTAAACAAAAATTATTTAGACATATTACAATCGTCACATTACGCAGCTAAAATGATGTGCAAATGGCTGATAAAGCCTTAATTACAAAAAATACGTCAAAAATACGTCATTTGGTTTAATTGAAGCAATTTGTCATATTTGTTTTCAATACAACGTTAATATTACGAAAATATTATTTTTACTGCGTAATTAACGTAAATTTTACTCCGTAATGAACTTAAATATTATGAACAATGTCATTTTTACTGCGTAATCAACGTAAATATTACGAAAAATGACATTTTTGCTCTGTAATTAACGTAAACATTACGAAAAATGACATTTTTGCCCCGTAATTAACGTAAATATTACGAAAAGTGACATTTTTGCACTGTAATTAACAAATATGAAAAATGTCATTTTTACTACATGCTTTTCTTAAATATGACGAAAAATGTCAATTTTACTGCGTACTTACCGTAAACATTACAAAAAATGACATTTTTGCTGTTTAATTAACATAAATATGAAAAATGTCATTTTTACTACGTAATTAACGTAAATATTACGAAAAAAGTCGTTTTTTTACTGCATACTTGAGTTAAACATTACGAAAAAAGTTATTTTTACTGCATACTTACCTTAGACATTACCAAAAATGACATTTTTGTTTCGTAATTAACAAATGTGATGAAAAATATCATGTTTACTGTGTAATTATACGAAAAATGACATTTGGACTCCGTAATTAACTTCAATTTTAATTTTTACGGTTTATTTAACATAAATTTTATGCGATTTGTGCTTTTAATTTGAAAAAAAATACCTCATTTACAGCTTGCGCATCTAAATATTCCGGCGGTTGCATTCATTATTACCAAGGATTCGATGCTTACGCCAACGCTTCGGAGACCGATCGATTCGAGGGCGATTTGCGACGATATTTAACCCGCAAAGTGGGATTCGAATCTGTGATGAGAATTCGTTGCACGAAGGGTAAGAAAGTAAAAAATATATACAAAATACGAAATTAATTGTTTTCGATCGCAAATAGGCTTAAACATTCACACTTTCCACGGCAACTTTTTTGTGCGCTCGACGGACCTGCTCTCGCTGCCCAACATCAACCCGGACGCTGGTTTCGGGATGCAGGTGTCGATCGTGGAGCAGTTGAACGAGTGCAACACGGCGTGTTTCCAGGCCGCGCTGCTCTACACGTCGAGCAAGGGTGAACGCAGGATCCGCGTGCACACGCTGTGTTTGCCGGTCACCAATAATCTGATGGAACTTCTGGGCTCCGCCGACCAGCAGGCCATTGTCGGCATTTTGGTGAAGATGGCTGCCGACAGATCGATCACGTCGTCTTTAACTGATGCACGAGAAGCGTTGATTAATGCGTGTGTTGATCCAGCGGGGGTGTTCAAGATGTCGCTGAGCAGCGGCTTTGGTCGTTTGTTGCTCCCTTCGTCGTTGCGTTTGTTGCCGATGTATATTTTGGCCATCTTGAAACATGTAATTTGTTTTTTTTTTGGAGAAAATATCGAAAAATGTCGACATTTCAAATCAAATTTTATTCATTTTTGAAGAAAATATTGAAATTGTATAAAATTTTGTTCATCTTTGGAGAAAATTTCGAAAAATTTCGACATTATTATCAAATTTTGTTCATTTTTGCAGAAAATTTCGAAAAATGTCGACAATTTTATCAAATTTTGTTCATTTTTGGAGAAAATTTCGAATAGTGTCGACATTATTATCAAATTTTGTTCATCTTTGGAGAAAATTTTGAAAAATTTCGACATTATTATCAAATTTTGTTCATTTTTGGAGAAAATTTCGAATAGTGTCGACATTATTATCAGATTTTGTTCATTTTTGGAGAAAATTTCGAAAAGTGTCGACATTATTATCAGATTTTGTTCATTTTTGGAGAAAATTTCGAAAAGTGTCGACATTATTATCAAATTTTGTTTATTTTTGGAGAAAATTTCGAAAAATGTCGACAATTTTATCAAATTTTGTTCAATTTTGTCGAATATATCGAAAAATTTCGAAATGTTTATCAAAGTTTGATGATAATTTAATATCAAATTTTGTGGTTTTTTTTTTAAAGAAAATTTAAAAAATCAAAAATAATTTAATTTAATTTAATTTAATTACAGGTGGCTTTTCGCGTGGGCGTAAGCACACGCTTGGATGAACGTGTTTTCGCTATGAATCAGATGAAGACGTTACCGCTTGCTCAACTCATGCTTTACATATACCCAAATTTGTATCCAGTACACTCTTTGGATACAAAAGTACGGTTCAAAAACAAACACAAAAATCAGCTGCATCGTGTGAAAAAACAATATTTTAGCTTCGAAAATGCATTTTCCATTCAAAAATATCGAAATTTGCACAAAAAATGCATTTTTCAGGCAAAAAATGATGGTTTTTGCACCACAGGAGCCGTGCAGCTTCTGATAACACTCTTTAAAATTTTTTATTTCTATTTTGTTTTATTTAGAACGCGATTCGCGACGAAGATAAAATGATTCCGCAGCCGAATTTGCTGCAGTTGTCGTCGGAGAAGATCGACAGTCACGGTGCTTATTTGCTCGACGCAGGACATCGGTTTATTTTATACATTTGTCGTTCAGTCAGCGACCAATTTTGTAATTTCGTGCTCAGAGCCAACAACTTTTCTTTAATCGACGACAGACTGGTAAAATTAATGTCAAAAACTAATAAATTTTAGAAATTAATAATATTTTTTTCGATTTATTTAGATCGAGCTGCCAGAATTAGAAAATCCACTATCAGAATTACTTCGCACTTTTATTTCCTATTTACAGTCTCAAAGGCCCTTTCATGCGACTTTTCACATTATTAGGTTCGAATTTCACATCGAATTTCCGTTATTTACGACAGATTTAACGTTTTTCTCGTTATTTTTCAGGGAGGATAGCAAAAACAAACAAATGTTTCTCCAGTATATGGTCGAAGATAGATCAGAATCGTCTTACTCTTATTACGAGTTCTTGCAATACCTGAAGCAATTGTTAACAAAATAATATTTATTGATTAACTACGAATTAATTTTATATATCTTAGTCAATTTTAAGGACAACAGAATAATTCTAATTATCGAAAATTGGATTGGATCGAAAAATGTTTTGATAGTGAAATAAATCGTGGTCAAAAATGTGTCCGAAAATAAATAAAAAGTTGTATGCACAAAGTTAAATTTGGTTTCCGTTATTTTATACGCGAAAAATTCAAAAATTTAATAAACTGAACGCGAAAAGGTGCCCCACAAAGATTTTAACGAACCGCCATGTTTTACCAATCCCAGTTTAATCATGAACCAGGCGAGAGTAGTAGAAACCGGATATGGTATTCACAACTATACTAGAACTTGGAACAGTTATGCAGACAACCGATTTAACCGGCAAAGTGAAAGCACCGAAGTAAGAAAAGTTAACGAATTTAAATTAACATCACTAATCGTTTTCATTTAATATTTTAGTTCTGGATTGACGTGCCATTTATGAAATTGTATCGCAAAAGGAAAAAGTTTGGAATTTTAAATTTTAAGGTACGTTAAGCCTATTCCAGACTTATAAGTCATATTACCAAAAATATTCGTTTTTATTTAAATTTTGACCGTTAAATTTAAAACTCTGCGTAAATAATCCATAAAAATAACTAAAAACTCCAATTTGAGTGAAGTTTTAAAGTTGTGCAGTGGATTATGGAAATTAATGGCTATTTGGTTTCGCATGTTAATCATGTACAGTTGACGTTGATTTAACGCAGCAGTTGAAAACGAATTGAAAACATCTTATATCTCCTTGAAACACAAGTCAAGTAATAATTCACAAAGCCGGGCAAGGAAAAAATAAACGCAGCAGTTCATTAAATTTAATTGAAAAATGAAAGTTATGGCGAGCAAGCATTGAAAATTACGCATCAAGTTGCATATCCTTTTTAATTACTTTACAATTCAAAAATCAATAAGCGCTCATTGCTCAAATTTAATTTGCCACTTTGGATTCACCAAACGCATAATGACAAGTCACTAATTGGTGTCTTCATTAAGGAATTAAATAAATTGCAGGTGGCGCCACTCGTGGCAAACTGCGCAACTAAAACCATTTATAAACTTCCACTTTCAACAGGTGTCTGATTGGCTCGGGTCGGTCACATGACTGGAAAATTAAACTATTGTTGCAGATGTGTGGGTTTGATAAAAGAATTTGAATTTGAAAGGATTTGCAGCCTTTTTTGGTTTTATTTTTCAATTCTTTTTGTTTTTTATTATTTTATTTCACACTATTGATCTGAAAAAGATGACCTCATTGGTGTACTTTTCATCCAACTCTTGCCTGAAACCTGTTTTAAACCAACATTTGTTCAAAAAACATGAGGAACCCAGGCACAGGGGTGTATAATGTGGAAAGGGGAGAGAGAGAAAAAGAAGTGACTGGAATCCCCCCTTCATAGAAATAATACACTCGATGTTTCTGTAACGACCAAATTGTTAAAATCCAATAAAACATCAAAATTTGTTGAATTTGCTGAATTTGCAATTTGCATCAAAATTTGTTGAATTTGCTGAATTTGCAATATGCATCAAAATTTGTTGAATTTGCTGAATTTGCAATTTGCATCAAAATTTGTTGAATTTGCTTAATTTGCAATTTGCATCAAAATTTGTTGAATTTGCTGAATTTGCAGTTTGCATCAAAATTTGTTGAATTTGCTGAATTTGCAATTTGCATCAAAATTTGTTGAATTTACTGCATTTGCAATTTGCATCAAAATTTGTTGGATTTGCAATTTGCATCAAAGTTTGTCGAATATGCAATTTGCATCAAAGTTTGTTGGATTTGCAATTTGCATCGAAATTTGTTGGATTTGCAATTTGCATCAAAGTTTGTCGAATATGCAATTTGCATCAAAGTTTGTTGGATTTGCAATT
>JAQFXT010001716.1:0-15687 GCA_034683725.1 Strigamia crassipes
ATTTTTTCAATGATTTTTTCATTTTTTCAATGATTTTTTCATTTTTTCAATGATTTTTTCATTTTTTCAATGATTTTTTCATTTTTTCAATGATTTTTTCATTTTTTCAATGATTTTTTCATTAATTTCAATGAATTTTTGATTTTTTCAATGTTTTTTTGGTTTTTTCAATGATTTTTTAAATTAATTTCAATAATTTTTTTGATTTTTCCAATGATTTTTTCAATGAATTTTTTAATTTTTTCAATTTTTTTTTCCAATTTTTTTAATGATTTTTTGATTTTTTATCTGCCAGAATTCACGGTCTGAAATCCGGTAAAACATTAAAAGAATTTCGCGGCCACACGTCGTTTGTAAACGAAGCCATTTTCACCGCCGATGGACACAACATAATCAGCGCCAGCTCGGACGGAACGGTCAAAGTGTGGAACATCAAAACAGTCGAATGCACGGCAACATTTAAATCACTGGGCGGAAGTTCGGGCATCGACATCACAGTCAACAGTGTTCACGTTTTACCCAAAAATTTGGACCATTTCGTCGTGTGCAACAGATCCAACACTGTTGTAATCATGAACATGCAAGGACAGGTAAAAAAAATAAAAAAAATAAACCACAAAAATAATAAATTCTAATTAAATGAATTTCGTTCCAGATTGTGCGAAGTTTCTCCAGCGGTAAGAGAGAAGTTGGGGATTTCGTCGCGTGTTGCGTCTCGCCTCGTGGCGAATGGATTTATTGCGTCGGGGAAGACATGGTCATGTATTGCTTCAGTACATTCACGGGGAAACTTGAAAGGACTTTAACCGTACGTATTTAATGTTTATTTCCAATCGTAAACTTAATTGATTCGATTTTTTTTCGTACAGATTCACGAAAAAGATGTAATTGGCATCGCGCATCATCCTCATCAAAATCTAATTGCGACATACAGCGAAGACGGTTTGCTCAAGCTATGGAAACCTTAACGATCACATCGATGTAAACTGACTTTTAATTGAAATAAAAACGAGATGGAAATTATTTACATTTTTCTTTACTCAACCGCCTTTCATTAATTGATGTTTTTGTAAGGAAACCGTTGTAGAACTGTAAAGGAGTCATCCATTTGTAATTCTTTACTAAAACGCTTTGAAAACCGACCCACTGGTCCTGAAATGCAGATTTAATTCACGCGTTAAAACATTATTAATGATGTTAGGCTTAGATTGTTCATACTTGGCAGCGAATACACAAAATATTGCGTTTTCTGTGCACGTATATTGACCCGGTTAGCACGGTTTGACCGTCGTGGCTCTTTTTAAACAATTCTTCAATGCGCAAACTTTGGATAAACGTCGGAGACATCATTTTATCGAGTTTAATTAAGTTGTTGTTGAAGTGGGTTTCCAATTCAAGCTTGAATTTCAAGAAAAATGACAATTATTAGACAGATAATTCATAAATTTATGATAAAATCTACGTACGTAACCAGTTAAAGCTCTATATTGCTGGTAAATTTGTATACTTTGTTGATTCCAGTCAATTAAAGCCATTTTGGGAGAAATTTTGGGAGCTAAAATGACAATCATCTTAAAATATGATTCGAATTGCGTCTTCAATTTGAACCTTTTGTAACATCCAACTGCAGGGAGTTTTGTGGGATACTTTTCCGCAAATTCTCTGGTAAATTATCTAAGCATTTCATCAACTAGAAAAAAGAAAAACCGAATCATTAAGTTTAATAACAACGAAAAAATAAAACAAACAATTACCAACTGTGCACCTAAAGCAGCTAACTCTTTAGTTAGATCCTTCGCTGTTATATCCTGAGATATGGGGTGCGATTCTTGCATTAAAATATTACCTACATCAAAACTAAATAAGAAATTTAACCAGCAATCATCAATCTACAACTCCACTCAACTATTTCGGTTCTATTTTCATAATTGTAATTCCACTAACTGCATCGCCATTTAAAACCGCGTGGATTATGGGCGCTGCTCCTCTCCAACGAGGCAGCAAACTTGCATGAACGTTTATCATTCCACTAGAAAATTAATATTGAGTTTTAAATATTTAATTTTCACGGATCGAAACACAATATACAAAGGAAAAGCTGAAATCGTCGATTCTGGTATGAGATGGCCAAAAGATGCAACAACTCCAACATCGTATTTTCCTTTTGGTACGTCGACTGGCCATTCGTGAAGCGGTAAATTATGATCCAAAGCATATTTTTTAACGGCTTTCATTCTTTTCTAAAAATAAATAAAACCTGAATCAATTTAAGCAGAAAATTTTTAATTAAACGATAATTTTTTACATCCGAAGTTACAACTTCGAGGGAGCTCACAAGATGCGATTTCCCACAGTGTAATTGTTTGAGGGTTTCAATTGAGAAATCGTCAGTGCCGAAAAACAAAACATTCCAGGATCTAGACGAATTGCTGAAACCACAGCCGTGTTTTATTGAATTTGAAATAATATTTCTAAAAGCACAAAACTTCATCTTTAGCCGCGGCGGGGAACTTCGGGAACTCTTGCGGCAAAACAACGAAACTGAAACTCCTTTTAAAAATGGCAGTTTTCCGTTCCTCTCGCAAAACAAGATAGCGAACGTTTCAACCAGATTTTTAAACCATCGGGTAGAAAAAAACAAAGAAATCCATCGTTAAGTCTTTCTTTAGGCAGTTGATGCTCTATTTCGAACGAAATTAGAGATGCGGGAAACCCGAAACGAGATTTGCAGAATGATAACGGTCGCGTGCTGTTAACCTAAAACGAGAACGAGATCGTATTTGTAAAACGGACGAGCCACGGCTTGACTTTGACTTTGATCAAGTAATGTCGTATATTGAACTTGAACATGGTTACTATTTGCAATTGTGGGCTTGTAATAGACCAAATTTTTATTTTGACGATGATGAATTCGATGAATATTTTTTAAATCGGAATTCGGAAGGCAGAAGTAAAGTGAGTATGTCGTTTCGAATTTACAAATTTGATAATTTTTATTTCGTCTCAGGAGTTATGAACACAAGTCAGGTGTCTTGGCTTCTCATCTAATGGTACAAATTGTGTGAAAACAAATTTAACGATGAAAACGAGCAGAAAATTTGCAATTTTTTTTTTTTTTAATTTTTGACAATTTTCTGCTCATTTTTGTTCGTCTTATTCGTGTGTTAGCATTTTTGTAGATGAATTAACTCCTGAGTTTAGGTTTACATGTAAATAAAACTCGCCAAAGTGTCTTGAATTGTGCATGTTATGTCTGTGTTAGGTAAAGAAATCTTTTAACAAAATTCAAAAAAAAATCAAAAAAAAAATCAAAAAAAATGCGAAAAAAGTAAAGAAATTGCTTTAATTTACTTAATTTTTTGGAGGTTTCCCTTTTTATGTATTTTAGGAACAGAAAAAATGAAGGTGCTTTCACGGGCGTTCTGTAGACATGTTGTTCATAAGGTTTGTAATTAAATTACCGTAGAAAAAAAAATTTGAACAACTCGAGAAATTATTCTATTCCGTGTATTTAAATGCATAAAAAAAAACTAATTTCACGCTTTAATTTTACAACTAAAAGTGTTTGGTTGTTATTTATTGCTTGTTTATTCTTAACACGACGAGATTTCGCCGAAAATTCGACATTTGTACATGATTTTGTGCGTTTTCTTGTCTTTTCAGAACGCAGCAAGCAATCCGGATGGGGAAGTCGAGGGCAAACAGGTTCTCGTTGGTATTTGCGCGATGGAGAAGAAGTCGCAGTCGAAACCCATGAGGGAAATTTTAACTCGACTCGAAGAGTTTGAATATATCCGTCCAATTGTGTTTCCTGAGGAGATGATTTTGAAAGTATATACTTTTATTTTTGTTATATTTAATTTTAATTTAAAAAAATATTTTTTCTAAGGAACCTGTGGAAAAATGGCCTCCAGTGGATTGTCTCGTGTCATTTCATTCGAAGGGTTTTCCTTTAGACAAAGCTGTTGCTTATGCGGCTTTTCATAAACCATTTATTATTAATGATCTTCACATGCAATATGATATTCAAGACAGGTTTTTTTAGCTTGAATATTTAGTTTTGTCACGTTTTTTAATGAATTAATTCGTTGCAGACGAAAAGTATACGCAATTTTACAACAGGAAGGCATAGAATTACCTAGATTTGCTGTATTAGATAGAGATTCAGATGATCCAGCTAGTAAAACATTTAATTTGTTTGATGTTGACAATTTAATACATTTTTATTTTATTATTAAATTAGAAAATCAACTTGTTGAAGCAGAAGATCATGTTGAAGTTAATGGCATAGTATTCAATAAACCTTTTGTAGAGAAACCTGTTTCGGCGGAAGATCACAATATTTATATTTATTACCCCACATCTGCTGGCGGTGGCAGTCAAAGACTGTTTAGAAAGGTATTTATTTGTCCACTATTTTCACTTAATCTTCCACTAAAAATAATTGAATTTTACACCGCACTATTTTGTACACCATTTTATTGAGTAGTGTAAAAAAAAAATTTACTGTAAAGACCAGTGAGTGTAAAAGTCAAGAATTTCTAATGTAAAAATAAGGGAAAATGTGGATAAATAATATAATCCCGTATTTAAGTATTTTTTATTCATATGTATATTATATATTTTTTTAAATAATTATATTTGTCTCGTAGATCGGAAGTCGTAGCAGCGTATATTCACCCGAAAGCAGGGTACGTAAAACAGGTTCTTACATTTACGAAGATTTTATGCCTACAGATGGAACCGATGTTAAAGTGAGAAGCGCTGAATTAATTTTGGTTTTATTTTGATGGATATTTGTTGCAAGGTGTATACTGTCGGTCCTGATTATGCTCACGCTGAAGCTCGTAAATCTCCAGCTTTGGACGGTAAAGTGGAAAGAGATAGCGAGGGAAAAGAGATTCGTTATCCGGTGATTTTGAGTAATGCGGAAAAACTCGTAGCTCGAAAAGTTTGCTTAGCATTTCAGCAAACCGTGTGCGGGTTCGATCTACTAAGAGCTAGCGGAAAGTCGTACGTGTGCGACGTGAACGGGTTCAGTTTCGTTAAGAATTCTATGAAGTATTACGACGATTGCAGTAAAATCGTTGGGTAATAAGACGCCAAACGAAGCGTTGAATGACGTTAATTTAATTTAATTTAATTTAATTTAACAATTTAAATGCAGGAATATGATTTTGCGGGAATTAGCACCTCAATTGCATATTCCATGGTCGATGCCGTTTCAGTTGGATGATCCACCAATTGTGCCAACTACTTTCGGCAAAATGTTAGTTAAATTTAATAAAACTAAACAGATTAATAAATAAATAATTGCAGGATGGAATTGCGCTGTGTTGTTGGCGTTATTCGACATGGAGACAGAACACCGAAACAGAAAATGAAAATGGAGGTCAAACATCCCAAGTAAATATTTAAAAACGTTGGGGATTTTAAATTTTGGTTTAATATTTTACATTTTGAATAGATTTTTTGAAATATTTGATAAATATAACGGTTATAATAAAGATGGACACGTGAAATTAAAGAAACCTAAGCAGTTACAGGTAAATGAGTTTGAATAACGAAAGAAAAAAAATTTATTTATTTTTAATTTTTATTATTAGGAAATTTTAGATATCGCTCGGTTTTTGCTAAGTGAAATCGAAATGAACTCTCAGTCCGACATTGAAGAAGGAAAAGCCAAATTGGAGCAATTAAAAGGAGTTTTAGAAATGTAGGTATCAAAATTGCCTTTTGTTTACAACTTCTTTATGTTTACGCGTCACAAATGATCGGTGACGAGTAAACTTGTTTTAAAAAAATGCAAATAAGACTGGCAAATTGAGGTAGAATTGTTTCCCATGACTGGAATTCGACTACTTTTGGTTAAGGTACTATTTTATGTATATACTTTAGGGTAATAACGAGAAAATAATGCTGGAATTTGAGTAGCGTACTTGCGATTAGGCTTTAGAAATGCTTAAACTGATGTAACGCTGTAGATAGTTTACGTTTTTCTCATATAATTTCGTTTGTTTTTTTTTATTGTTGTTTCCCAGTGCCTTAAGCCCAGAAGAGTAAGTACAATATTTGATTCTTGATCTTTGCTAATTTTCTTTTGAATATTACAAGAATTGGATTGTGACTGCTTGTGCATGCAAAAGCAAATTGTGTTTTTGATCTGTAGGGTTGCCAGAGTTAAGTTTTGAATATAGAACACTAAAAATGGATGAATTGGTGTGGTTTGGGGAATTGGGAATTAAAAAATCAATTTTAAATTTTAAATTTAAATTTTCAACCACTAAATTCAATTTTTCTTCATAAAACTAAAAAATTTACATCAAAATTCAATGTTTTTCTTTATAAAATTCAATTTTTTTTTCTATAAAATTCAATTTTTTTTTTCTATAAAATTCAATTTTGTTTCTCTATAAAATTCAATTTTGTTTCTCTATAAAATTCAATTTTTTTCTTTATAAAATTCAATTTTTTTCTCTGTAAAATTCAATTTTTTTCTCTATAAAATTCAATTTTACTTCTTGAAAATTCAAAATTCATAAAACTCAGAAATGTACATCAAAATTCAATCTTTTCTCTGTAAAATTCAAATTTTCTTCTTGAAAACTCAAATCTTACATCAAAGTTTAATCTTCTTTCTATAAAAATCAAATTTTCTTTTTGAAAACTCAAATTTTACACATCAAAGTTCAAATTTTTCTTGTTAAAACACGAAAATCTATATCAAAATTTTATTTTTGCTATAAAATTCAATTTTTCTTCTTTAAAAACTCAAAATTTACACCAAAATTAAGTTTTTCTTCTTAAAAACTTACAAATTTACACCTAAATTCAATTATTTTTATCCAAAAAATTCAATTCCAACCCAAAAATTTCGAATTTGATCTACACAACTTAATCGCAATTCCAGCAAATCCCAAAAAAGATTTATTTCCAAAACATCTCAACCTGGCAACCCTACTAATTTATCAGCCCGCTTTCACATCCCCTTCCAACATTTAAATCTAAACACGCCAAGTTAGATTTTCAAACCATCCGCACAAAAATCTTAATTTTCCATCATCAACTAAACAAAACTCTCGAATGAAATGTTTTTATTTTCCTTTACAAACTTGGCAATCGCAGTGTATTAAGTCGTGTAGGACCAGACCTTGTTGAAGCGAGCAAATTATTTCTCAGGTAATATAATTTTAATCACACAATCTACCAGAATGCAAATAACCCACATATATTTACATTCCAAAAAACGTCTTTGATCGGTTGAAACAAAAAAAAAATCCACAAAAACAAACAAACAAACAAAACGCTACATATCTCGAATTTCTCTATTCCCCAGGTACGGACACTTTTCAGGAATTAACCGCAAAATCCAACTAAAATACCAACCGTACGGACGGCCCAGAGGTTCCTCGAGCAGCGACGACGGTATGAAAAGTAATTTTATAAGTTCCAATAAATCAAACTCTTATTTACGCCGAATTTTGTCGTTTTAGATCCTCCCAGAGAACCATCATTAGTCCTTATATTGAAATGGGGCGGCGAATTAACACCGGCAGGCCGAATACAGGCTGAAGAACTTGGGAGAGTTTTCCGATGTATGTACCCTGGGGGACAAGGTACGGTATGCAAGAAATTTCAGCACACACATATTCGACTCTCTCTGCCTTTAATTAGACTTTATACGCGTAAATATAACTTACCAGCTCGTAAATCTATAGGGTTTTAAAATAGCACAAGATTAATTCATGTTCTCCGTCTAATGAATTCTGGATTGTATTTTATTTTTTGATTTTAAATTAAGATTTAAGTCCTTCAATGGAGCATGGAAGTATGAGGTCAATTAGAGAAGCTGGTAATTACTATTAAATTAGAGTTACGGTATTCACTGTTGTTGTTTCCTTCTTTCTTCTGTTTTTTTCTTTTTCTTTCTTGTTTTTTTTTTATTATTTCTTTTTGATAGTTTTAAGGAATTTAATTACCACACACGGAAAACTGCACTTTGTTGTCTAAGGCAGAAATTGGATTTGTTGAGTTTATTTGCTTCTATACAGTGTGTGTGTGTGTGTGCTGTATTTGCACTATTTAATAGAAAACGATAATCAAATTAACTTGTAGAGCTAATTCCGTTGTTGCTAACCACGTTTGTGTGTTTTTGTAACTAGTTGGGGAGCATAAAGTTTTGGCTTTCTAGTCTATTAATGATTTAATTTATTATAATTTCACTAAGTAGCACTAGCAGTGAATGCTTCATTAGAATTTCCTTTCATATTTGTGCATTATAAGGTGAATATGCAGGTATTCAAGGACTCGGGCTACTTCGTCTTCACAGTACATATCGACACGACCTTAAAATTTATGCATCTGATGAAGGCAGAGTCCAAATGACTGCGGCTGCTTTCGCGAAAGTAATTTTTATTGTTTGAAATTCGTATTTGAAGATTTTCTAATCCGCCATTTTGTATTCAGGGCTTGCTCGCTTTAGAAGGCGAGTTGACGCCTATTCTCGTACAAATGGTGAAATCGGCCAACACAAACGGTCTTTTAGATAATGATAATGATTCCAGCAAGAATCAGAACATGTTAGTATATTTGATTTGATTTATTTGGAGATTTTTTTTACTTATAAATTTGATTTTTTTGTTTTGTTAAGAGTTAAAGCGCGCCTGCACGAGGCGATGCAGCAAGCCAGAGATTTCACGCAGGAAGATTACGAGAATCTGAATCCGACCAAAGCGATTTCGATCCAATGCGCTTTGAAATTCATCAAGAATCCGGTGAAAGCGTGCGAACACGTGTACGAACTGATGCATAAACTAATGGATTTGCTCAAAAAGAAACGTATAGATAGAAAAACTCAAGGTTTCACTGAGTCAATCGAAACGAATAAAAATTAAACCTCAAATTATTTTTATTTGAATTGCTGTTTTAGATGCTGTGCTATATCACGGCGAAACTTGGGATTTGATGCAGAGGCGGTGGGGGAAATTGGAGAAGGATTTCAAGCTGAAAAATGGAAAATTTGACATCAGCAAGATCCCCGACATATACGACTGCATTAAATACGACTTGCAACATAATCAACACACGCTTCAGTTCGAGGTGGCCGAGGAATTATACATTTATGCCAAATCGTTAGCCGATGTGGTCGTTCCTCAGGAATACGGCATCACCAAAGCTGAAAAACTTACCATAGCGCAAGGAATTTGTTCGCCTCTTTTGAAGAAAATTCGAGCTGATTTACAAAGAAATATTGAAGAAAGCGACGACGAAAGTGTGAATCGTCTAAACCCTCGGTAAAAAGCCATCGGGTTGATTTTACGATTGTTTTAATTCGTTTTTTTTTTATTTTTTTTTTTTAGATATTCTCACGGCGTGTCCTCGCCCGGACGTCATGTACGCACACGGCTGTATTTTACTAGCGAAAGTCACATCCATTCGCTCATCACGATGCTTCGATATGGGGGAATTGCAGATGTAAATTAAATGAAAATTGTTAAATTTATTTATTTATTTCTTTATTTATTTCTTTATTACAGGAAACTGTAGATGAACAGTGGAAAAGAGCAATTGATTACATTAGTGCGGTCACTGAGTTAAATTACATGTCGCAAGTTATCATTATGTTGTACGAAGATCCAAATAAAGTCAGTATTTTAATCACGAGCGCCGAAATTTCAGCAAATTCATGCAAATCAGTGCTAATTTTCTAAATAATTAGGTTAAAAAAAGGGGAAAGCTGTGCGATTTTGTTTAAATTAGCTATTTTTGTGAGTTTATTTGAAAGAAAATCATTGAAAATCAATGAAAATATCTGCATATTTGCTGAAAGTTGGCCATTTTGATTTAATAGTTTTTATTTACATTAAACAAATGTTGTAGGATGCTTCGTGCGAAGGCCGGTTTCACGTGGAGCTGCATTTTAGTCCCGGAGTTGTGTGTTGCGTGCAAAAGAACTTGCCTCCAGGTCCGGGATTTCGGCCACAGTCTAGAAACGAACCAGTCAGTTCGCTAGAAAAACCACTTTAATTATTGCTTCAACAACATTCAATCTCGTTCTAGTCAGAAACATTTCACAAACACAAGGCAATAAATCCGGACGAGGTATCGCGTAAATACAGAACGGCTAATTGCATAGACGAGGAAGACGAAGAGTTGCCATTTCACGACGAGTTGGATAAAGATGACGTGGAAACTCCAAAAGTTGTAAGACCAAAACACTTCTCGCACCAAAAAACTAGAAAATTCACTATACGTAATTTTTCAAGGAGTCGGCCAATTTGGATGATCTGTTGGCAACGCACAACGACGCGCACAGCTTTCAAGCGGAGGAATTCCAAACGGACGTTGAAGAAACAAATCAAGGCCAAACAAGTAGAGTAGCCTCAGATCCGATCCCTATCGTTCCCTCAACTTCATCCACTTCGGATTACACAGATGGTAAATTACCAAATTCATCAATTAAAAAAAAAAAATTAAAAAATTAAAAGAGAAAAATTACAGATAAACCACGGAGTCAACCACAAACACATTCTCGGACTATGTCATACAACGGCCGACCGAGGAGCCTTGAAAATGAGAAAGTTACTGATGATTCAATTAAAGTGGACAAAGGTAAAAACCCAAACCAAAAAAAAAAAAAAAAAAAACTAATTCCTGCGACTCGATATTTGTTGTAATTAATATTTAACTAATCGTAATTGTTTAATGCGCAAACTGACATTTAAAAATGTAGTTTTAAGTCTTTTATAATGATTTGCATGGCTATAACTTGTGTTTGTCGTTTGCGCATGCTAGGAACATCTTTAACGCAAAGCCTGGAAAGTGTTCGTGGTCAAGATTCTGAAGGTACGGCATTAAATATTTTAAAAACAAAGTGCTTTTCTTAGTATATATTCCTGCTTTATCGGTACAATATAGTTTTATACGCTATTAAATCCGTAGAATCCATCCTCCATCATCGTCACTCCATAGGCAGCCACACTTCACCATACGTTAAAATGTGCTCTCCATGGGCCGAATTTAAAGGTAAATTTGAATTTTTCGTCCCAGATTACGCGCTAACTACTAAAATAATTTAAATAATTTTATTTTTTTTTTAAATTAATACGTTATTTTATTTTTTTGAAAGGCAAATCCATGCTTCCATCGTTTCTGGGTTCGTCAGGTACTTTGTTTAGTACTGCCATTATCAGCGGCTCATCCAGTGCACCCGAACTTAAAGATATGGTAGAGTGTACAACGAGTTCAGTCACAGGTTAAATTCCGATTATTTCACCCAAAAATAAATAAATAATTAAAAATTTTTAAAATTTTTTTAAAAAGGTTTTCAAGCGTGTGGCGGTGTTCCTCCCATTCGACCATTAGAAACGCTTCATAACGCTCTGTACATGAAGCAATTAGATATATTCCTCGAGCACGCCACTTCGATTAGCTACCGAACACCAATCTCCACACCCCCAAAAACCCCAACGACGCCAACTCAATCACGCGCGCACAAATGCGCATCCGTACCCGTACCCATCACACCTCCATCAAGCTGTACGTATAATAAAAACAATAAAATCGCATTGTTTTAACTCGATTTTTCACCAAAAGGTCCTTGGAGTGATCCACCTTCGTTCGTATCAACCAGTGATCCGTCGTCGCCCAACGCTATGGCGCTGGAATTCCTCTCTAGGATGAGGCAATTTTCCGAAAGCAGCGATAGCGTTTTAGATATCACCATGGGGACCACGAATCAGAGCCCATCTCCACCCGAAAACTAAAAAAAAAAAAATCAATTTTCTTGTTATTGTTTCCAGTGGAATAGCGTTGGTTTAATTAATTGTAACAATGATAAACTATTCGGACAGAATCATATATTTATTTCCTAATTTAAGATGTGACATAGACTTTCTCAAATTTTAGTTGTAAGAAATAAAACGTGTATTTTCATTAATCCCTTTCAATGCATTGATTTGTGTGGATGATGCAAAAATATTTGATGTTACGGCGAGGGAATTAAAAACCGTCTGGGATTCGGGTAGAAAAATATTGGATCAAGAGTTAGATCATTAAAGGATGTGTGCAAAACAACCCGGGTTCCATCAAACCAATGCCAACAATAAACAATAATTATCACAGCACGCATTCACAATGCCTTACGCAACAACTTAAAAATTGTTTTACTCGATCAACGAACAAATGATCTGGAATGTCACACGCAGGGGTCAAAATACGAGGAAGTTAAATACCGATAATTGTAAAAAAAAAAAAAAATATATATTGATGATTCGACATGCAAATTAGTTAATTAACTTTTAAAAACAAATAAATGAGATTTAATCGTCTAAGATCATCGGAGTTTATCAGCTAAGGCACTTCTCACGAGACCACTAGAGGTTCATCGTCCTCGTCGTCGTTGCCTATCGAAACGATTTCGTAACGCGTCACGCTCGTGAAACGATCGCGTAAACGTTGGACAACTTTCTGCTTGATCATTACGAACACACAAGCGGCGATTAATAATAGGAAACAGATTGGGATCACAATGAACAAGACCAAGGACACTAAAAAAATCGAAATAAATGTAAACAATTGTAACACAAATGGGTTTTAGGCATTACCACGAGATTCAGGTTCAGGTTGGGGTGAGGGGACGCCTAAAAAAGTGGAAAAATTTAATTTTAAAATTTAGAATTTTTTCAAAAATTTCATTTTTTTAACCTTCGACACAACGATTGTGCTCATCCTCGTGAAATTCGGGTAAACAGCGACACGTTCCGTTGGGTGAATAAATGTAATCGGCTTTACATATTTCATTCACGTCGCATCCTTTTAGATCAGACATGCTACATATTCGTCCGGGTTTATCCAGCATAACTAATCAAAATAAATGATTTTTTTAAATTTAAATTTAAAAAAAAATTTAAAAAATTATTACCTTCATTACAAACATTAAATTCATCACGTGTATAACCCTTTTTACACTCGCAAACACTATCCCCATTTGCCATTTGAATACATTCCTCAGTTTCATTGCAATTTTTGCACTTTCTAGTCGTTATTATTTGCGGTGCTAAAAAAAATAAACCAAAATTTAAAGTCAAATAAACCAAAATTTGACACATCTTCGTCTAATTACTCGGCATGGTAGACGCGGCTATTTGTTTAGCATGCTTCGACACCATTTTTGAGGTAACACATTGAGCCCGAACGATTGTGCAGTTTGAAAGAATCGTTATGGGCTTCATCGCCAACTTATCCGCTTTGACTTTGATTTCTACATTTAATTTACGACCCGGTTCTTCTTTCAGCGAAACATCGACAAACACACCCAAAAAAAACAAAGCGTTAAAATCTAAAAAAAAAAAAAAAATTATAAAAATCCACAATCATTAATTTTCTAAAAATATAAATTAATTATTTATTGCCTGGCAATTTATATTGATCGCCATCTTTTAACGAGTGCGTCAGGTTGCGAATTTTAGTATTTGGAACGTCCAGCGCCATGTCGATCACGGGGGGCTTCTTACACGGGTCAATTTCGACAGCAATATTGAAATTATAACTCTAAAAATTGAAATACATCAATTAATTGATTTAAAATTGCGAAATCTCGTTTCGTTTACGCGATATTTTCCTGCGCAGTCGAGCCCATTGCAGTCGTCGTGGACGTTACATTTGATGACATTCGGGAAATGATTTTCTGTGGTGGTTTTTATATTGCTCCATGAATCACATTCGGGGCTATTTCCTCCTGTTGGGAATCGAAATGGAATCAAAATGTTTAGTGCAATTTTTTGGTTTGATTATTTTTTTACCGACACACAGCAAAAACACGGCAAGAAGAGAAAAAATGCATTTTGCTCGGCAGTTAATCATCTTTCATTAGGAGATCTTCACGGCATTTTCAATCACGAAAGTAAAAATAGCATTTTTTTCAAGCTATGGAGAATCGGGAGAATGAAGATTTCGCAATAGCTGGTAAACAGACATCAGCGCCGCTACAAATACCGGTTCATTTCTCAAGATGGCGCTGTGAGAAATACGACGTTTTTTTATTTTTATGGCATCACGTTTTTTTATAGTAGGAATTTAAATTTTATTTTAATATATTTAAAAAAAATTATTTAGTTTAATTTGTTTGTTTTATTTAACTTAAATTGTCAACACAGGTTAATACTAAATAAAGCACAAAGAAAATGACACCACCTGATGTGAAAAAGCAGTAACGAGTTATATCTTGTTTTAAATTTTTTAATTTTTTGGGAAGAAAATTAAAACGTTTTCATATTTGGTATATATTTTATTTAAATTATTCAAAATATGTTGATTTTATGATGCCATCTCACACGAGTCTGCAGTTACTAATGTAATAATGTGTTTACGACTTTTACCGACAGATGGAAACCCATTTACAATAACGTAACAGCGCGGCGATTTTCCGTTCGATCAACGTGGATTGAAGAGCAATTAATAAAGACAACGGTATTATTTATTTACTTACAAATTCAACATATTGATTCAAACACTAACAAACATTTTTAAACAATAATACCAGGTAAAAAAATGATAAAACCCTTCAGAAAACCCACTCGTAATCTGAACCCTACAAACCGACCTATAGGAACCCTTTGATTTTGACACGTGATTGATTAACGGCTAAATCAGATCTTGGACGAATTCGTCTAAGACCAGATCAACTGGGATCTACAATTTACAAATGCGGAAATCTGTCAAGTTGTTTCCACCAGATAAAACTCTTTTCTGTCACGTTCGAGTGATGAAGAAAACAATTTCCTGTCCATTATAAGGTACATAATAAAACAAAGTTTTTACAACCTGATTTTATGTCTTTATATCGACCCATCCTTTTAGTACGGAAGAGATAATAATAATAAAAATGGCCGCCTTTGCCCTTCACCCTAATAAGTGAATATTTATTGAGTTTGGCGTAAATAACTTTATTCAGCCTCACTTAAAATCACCTAGTGGGTTTTACGGCCCCATCTTCGATGAAAATCATTTATTTATTTATTTATTTATTTGTTTATTTATTTATTTTGTTTTTTCGCAGGATGAAAATTATGGGCTTTGTTGACCTTGTTTGGCAAATGTTTTGGTGATTTAAAATCGTGGAATTGATGATGGGATCGTGAGGAAGACGAATCGATGAAACAAGGTTGCCACTGGCAACGGAATTAAGATGTCACCGAGTTTGAACTTGGTTGGAGCAAAGCAAAGGTGTATTGTCTTAATGCGACTGACTGCCGTCCGTCATCAAGATTTTACTTTTGGGGATGAGCAAATGGTGAAAGTGACAGCTGGGGCGAGGGTCTGGGAATTTCGACATAATTCATTTGCGGTTTGTTGCTAGCCGCAGATGATTCTCGCGTTAGCTTTAACTCATCTATTCTTTAAATTAGAGTAGAAATTAATTCGGAATGCATATTTTCATGCATAAATGAATTTTGCATTTTTTTAATGTTAAATTTTGTGTGAGACGGCAAAAATGTATGAAATGTTGTTGCAAAAATGCTGTTTTTGCAGAAAAATAAAGTTTTTGCAGGAATACACAAAGTTTTTGCAGGAAAAATAATGTTTTGCAAGAAAAATGATGTTTTTGCAGGAAAAATGATGTTTTTGCAGGAAAAATGATGTTTTTGCAGGAAAAATGATGTTTTTGCAGGAAAAATGATGTTTTTG
>JAQFXT010001717.1:0-15683 GCA_034683725.1 Strigamia crassipes
TAATAGGTATGGTATACATATACAAAGAAAAACCGCGTTTGTATTATTATTTTAATTTATTCAAAAAATATCAAATTTCAAAAAAATTAATGGGTAATTTCGTATTTGAGGGTAATTTATACATTTAGAGGCCTGCTCAGTGGGCCGCAAAAAGTGAGGTTGTGGGCCGCGTGTTGGACAGCCCTGGGTTAAGATACGATTTTATTCTAAGAAATGTTTGGGCATTCTGTTTTAACAAAAATTTTGGCCACTGGGAATACGCGACTTCTCATTGTGGACTCAACACAATTAAAACGCTACTTTTGTAATGTAACTATTATGGGACTTCTTACGAAACTTCTGAATAAAACGGCACAAAATTTTTCAAAATTGATAAATGTTTACAACTTTTTCAGGCACTCGACTCAAAGAAAAGGAAGAAGAATAACTAAAAGCAAATCTAAATTCTGCAAATAAATGCTTTTCATAAATTTTGTTTTGTATTTTTAGGAAATAAAAAGTATAATTTAATTTTCACCAAAAAAGTTAAACTTTTATTTCATCACAATACAAAATAAAATTTACGAAAAGCTTTTACTTTCAGAATTTTAATCGAATTTCGTTCTTCTTTTTCCTCGCATAAAGTGCGTATTATTAATCAATTCCGACACATCGACATCTCAGTCTTGTTCGAAGTGCTTGAAGCCTCGTTCTAATTTAAAATTCGGAGTGGCTATTTCTATACGATTTCGTGTGGAAATAGCTCATGTGCTATTTCTACACGATTTCGTGTAAGAAATAGTCCACGTGCTATTTTTGCACAAAATCGTGTAGAAATAGCTCATGTGCTATTTCTACACGCTTCAGGATTGGTCAGATCAACCATGGCATTTTTGTAACTCCTTCCTCATTGGTCGTCAAAGCTACATAAAACATTATCAAAACTAGTGGGAAATTATCGGAGAAATACGGTAATCCGAATTAATGTTAACATCACTCAATCTTAATGTTGGAATATTATTGTGATGCCAAGGATACCCTATGCCCCACACCCAGTAGCATAGCAAAAAAATCAATGGAGCCGTATGCAAGTTGGGTTGATGGATCCTTTAGCAAACCCTTGGCTAGGACTTTCGGTACTTGACAAGATATATAGTCACTATTCTCGATCAGCATCCTTGCAAATAAGCGCATATTTCATTCATAATTGAAGTTGCATATTTTCTCACTAACAGCCGCAAAAAAACCGATAAGAGGCCATCTTGTTATAACAGCGCTGTATCAATCATACCTAATGTTATTGCCAATAACGTAACATTTATTCAAGAAAATCCTTTTTTCATCTTCAATGGGCCCCCTTAGGCTCGTAGACCTGCGTTAACCGCATCCACTGGACCTCTGTTTGCAATGCCACTGCCCATAGCAGTGGTAGATCATTGAGGCACCCCCTCAAACTTTTTTTTATCAAGAATTGTTTTTGAGGCCCTGGCAACACGGAGGCCCTAGGCCCATCCCTCTTGCGCCTGTTCCACCGCTAGTCAATACTCTTCACAAAATTCTAATTAAATTAAAGAGAAAATTGTAGTTGTTATTATTATCAAAAATGTGTTTTCATTTCCGTATGAAAAGACTGAGCCAGAGGGCCATTTGTAAATTAGGTGTATTAATGCTGTCCAATCATGGTAAATGTCAATTTATTTTTATGTTTTCAGATTAGGAGAGTCTTCAGCGCACTAATGGCATTAATTTGCACAAAACCAACAACAAACTATCAAATAATTAGTGTTTAAACTCACCAATGTGCACTTTTGGCCTCATTTTCAGTAGTTGCATCTGCCTTCACTCGACACATGCCAGAACCATAGTCAAAACCCATAAAAATCTCCTCAAAACTGATTGACAGGCCTCTAATCGATGATTCTTTAACTAAAACCTACATAATTAAATACTGCAATCCTATCCACTTGATGGCATCTCTTATTTAGCCTCCATTTCATAAATATTTATAACGTTAATTTAAGTGCACATAAACATTTTAAACATCCAAGAAAAGTTTAATAATGTCAATTTTTTATTTATTTTTTCAATCAGATTAGTCAAAATCTAATAAAAACTTCAACCTTTTCTGAGCTTGTCATACGATTACAAAGGGGAAAAAAATACAACACGAGTTTTCTAAGTCCTGGCACACAGCCATCAATGAAGGATGCTTTTTATATTTGCTTAGTTGATCCACACAACGTTTTATCTGTTCATACACACGAGTGCAAGTTGGTAATTTGGGCTTGTGCGCAGCTTGACAGAGTTGAAGCGTTGATATAAAAAAAAAACTATATTTTTTGTGTAAAGACTTTTATTTTGACGTTAAATAAACGGAAATCTCAAAAGGAGACGTCATGCCGAATAAATGATAGTTTCTAAATGAACGCGCCTGATAAATAATAATAACGGATCGGACACCATTTTAAAAAAAAAAATGACGTGACGTAGTTTGTTCTCGTTTAGTACATTGGCAATACTAACGGTGTGACGCAACCAGAAATCGAAACTTTTGGTGAAATTTAATAAAGGAATAAAAAAAAACAGAAAATGGACGAATTTTTGCACACATCCATCAATACCATGTGGTATATTAATCGTGACACTTTACATCATTTACAATCCAGGTGCAATCCGACACGTGTTCGCAGCTGTTATACTAAAATTAACATCTTTTTTAGTTATTCATCTTTTAAATTAATAAATTCGAATTAACTATGATTGACATATGTTTGCATAAACAATTAAACCTGTCTCTTTTTTAGCATCCTGGTATTGTAATTTAAATACTCGGATGATTAATGATGAGAAAATTTAATTAAAATTCAATTACCACGTGCCAAACATTGAAATTTGTTGCAAAATTAAACATAACGCATCACCTGTAAGATAAACATTCAATTTTTAACTTTTTTCTCAGCAAAACCTCAAGTAAATGATGCGCAACAGCAGATTAATAACCCATGATTAGACACTATTAGCAAAAAAAAAATTCTTTTATCATCATTCCTTCGATAACACTGATCATTGGGCTCGAGCCAATACTCATCAATCACGCATGGAAAAAAACTTCAATTCTTTAAAGACATCTTATTAACAATCTACAAACAGTTTATTTAGTAATTAAACCTTGATTTGACTAGCTTTCATTAACTAATAATAGACTTAATTAATTAACCTCACTAATCTGGTGGCGCTAATGATAAAGACGGGAAAGAATTTTTAGAGTCAAGACTTAACCTCTTGCTTAGCCTCTTATAAGGATCACGTGCAGTTGACAGATAAATAAAGTGTTTGAAGATAAACTGCTTGAGAAGACATCTAAGTGCGACTGGGACTAAACGAAAAAGTTGATAGATGGACTTCTCTGCTATTCCTCCGACCTAGCTTCGTTAGATGTAATGAAATCAGAGCGACACTGCTCAAACCAGGCCTGTTCCTATCCAAGGGTACCACGGGTTAGAGAGTACCACCATAGAAGCAGGCCCGTTCATAGGGTATTGTGCGCCCGTGTGTTTTTGGTCATGTTGGCACCCCTTCCCCCAACAAGCACGAAACATAAATTCGAGTGAAAAAAGACACGTTACCATACAAAAAAATGCATTTTTAAACCAAATATAAAATAAATTTTTTTAAATGCATTTTTAAGCAAAAAAAATGCTTTTGCAGCAAAAAAAACCATGCATACCGTATTTCTTCTATTAAAGGCCTCGGCTTATAATTGCAAATGCATTTTTTTGCCACGACCTATAATCGAAGACAACTTTTATTCGAGGGCAACTTTAATTAAGAACGTCGAATTCCACATAATATTTCGTCGTGTAAACGTTCCCATTTACGTTATGACGACGTTTTGTTTGAGTGTCGTCACAACGTAATGTTAGATGTTACGTCCTAATTACGTCTTCTAACATTAGAAAAACCACTTTTAGGCAGAAAACCTGCAAGTTCAACTGCAAAATACAAATGCAAATTGCCCTCAAATATTAGCCGCGGCTTGTATTCGAGGACGACTTGTATTCCAAGTGTTGATATTTTGCCGCGGCTTGTATTCGAGGGCGACTTGTATTCCAAGTGTTGATATTTTGCCACAACTTGTAATCGAGGGCGACTTGTAATCGAGGGCGGCTTCAAATCGAAGAAATACGGTATTTTGGCAAAGACAAGTGGCCACTGCCTCTATGGCCACCTCACTGGATGCCTCCTTCCAGGGAGTGCCCCCTGACTTGTGGCGCCCGGGGTATTCCTATGGTAGGAGTCGGATTACGGCAGAGACCCCCAGTCTGAAGAGCCTTTCTATGGCATGTGGCATAAGTAAAGATGAATATTTGTGCCCAATACCCTAGGAATGGGTCTGCTCAAACCAACTGAATATAGAACAAATTAAAATATGTACTAAACGAAGAACTATAAAAGCACTTTCTTTGGGTAACAAGAAAGCAAATGTACTTTTGACTGGTCATTTCCGACGACCACAACTCAGACAACAGCTTTTGTTCAATAAAATCAGCACGGCTGTTGACCATTTTTCATAAAACGTATAAAAGAAACATCGTATAAGAACAAGAAGCTTTGGTCGCTCGTTCTACGCTCGCTCGTCCAATAAACGTTGTTTACAATCCGTTATTTCGTTTTTCCGCTACAGTTGACTGCATTATTTGAAATAGTCCATTCCTCCTACCATGGCAAGAAAGCTCTTAATTGCCACACTCAACTTACGAAATCTTCACTACCACAAACAATTGGTTTTACTCATCCAAGTATTGTTAGTGATCATTGGAGGAGATAAAGAATACAGCACAGTCTCTGTAACCCGACACTTTGCAAGTTCGACACGTCTATATATGAAAATTAGGACGCGTTTTCTTGAATAATGGGCCCATCAACCCACATCAATCTAACTTGTACACAGGCCCATTGATCTCTTGCTACGCCACTGCATATCACTAAGCCTATGACTTGAGTTACCATGGACATTCACACTATATACAATTGTATCCAGGAGATATCCATAGGACACTTTCACCGAGACCTTTCAACGTGATTGAGTTTTGCTCGATGTCCTTAGGGCATCCTAGTGCTGCATAGAATATATTTGCAACTCAGCCTTCAAACAAATCCAACCTTTCAGATTAAATGCATCTATTGTTTGCATTTGTCTGTGTCCATTGTCAGACACAGGCTTCGTTTAAATCAATTTAAAAACACGCTGTGTATTGTTTATGTTCAACTTCCCAGTCTTAAAATACCTCAAAAACAAATAAATGCCTTTAAGCAACTCAAACAATCTTCAGACTAAATCTTTGGTTGTTCCCTTCGGATCAAACTTTTCCATCTTCATGTCACCAGTCTCATCAGTCTCATCCATCGAATGTTCCCTGTCAAAGACTTTGATGTATCAATTACACACTTCACTTCAATGAACCAATTTTGACAAGTATATCATCCAATTCACGGTCTTGCGTAAACTTTAATAGAAACTTCAACGAATTTCGGAAAATGATTAAGATTCCAAGTCAAAAAAACACTCTGCAAACTTGAAAACATTTTTCTTTTTTTTTAGTGCTACGAGCTTAAAAAACGTTGCCCAAGCATCAACAACAGCTCAGGATCTGCAGCCTAGTCTACAGTACGTAAGAAGCTTTAATTGAATGAATTAATTAATTAATTAATTAATTAATTACCGTTGTAAGTTTTTATCTCTTGTAGCGAGTCGTGATTAAAACAGCCTGATAAACACCACACTGATGGCCATTTCTGTCCTATTTACACTTTTTTCCACAAAGCTATATAATAAACTATTGCGTTTTTACTTTCATTAAATCTGGCCAGACAAGCCAGATTCTTAAATTGCTCATCTCCAACATTTCTTTTCCTTTCCAACCGTACCTACTTTGTTTTTGTCCCGGCACTGCCATTAGAACCATCACTAATTACCTTGTTTTTTCCAATTTTCAGCTTTAATAACAATAAACTACCCAAATCTATTTACTCTAGCCCTTCTTTGTAATGGTGGTCAGAGTTATGACCACTATCACGAGTAGATCGAGGAGATTTTTTGTGTAAAAAAATCGACCCATTTGTGTAAAAAATTAGCCCATTTCATACATTTAGGGCAGTTGGGCCTGTGGTGGATGCCTGATCGCCCTTAACACTAAGCCTAGAAAAGAAAAATTACATGCCTTCTGAGTAGTGGTAGCGGTGGTGGTGCAACCATATTTTTACTCAAAGAAATGGTGTTGGCAGTGCACTACTTTTTAGTGAGTAGTGGTAATACATATGGTAGTACCAGCACTTTTTCTCAATATTAACACTAAGCTTGCGTTCGGTTTCAAAAATTTTGATTTATTTTCGGTTCGATTCGGTTTTAATTGAATATATTAATTTTTCTTATTTTAATATTTTATTTGAGTGTTTTTGTCATGTTTTGCTCTTTTTAAAAAAAAAAAAACAACAACAACAACAGCAACAACAACACCAACACCAAATATTTGCAAAAATATTAATTCACCCGAAATTTTCGGTTCGGTTCGGTTTCGGTTGAAGAAAATATCGGTTCGGTTTTAGTTCAGTTAACGCCTATACTCAAATTCATCAAGGTGTGAATACCTCTAGCGGCCACTATCACTAACCATTCCTTAGTTCCTTCAAATGACCACCATTTGTGACGGGAGTGTTTATGTATCTTCAACGCTATCTAATGGGAAGTGCACACTATCTCCTTACTTCTTCGGGCTATCAGACTAATATGGTCCATCAAGGGTTTTCAGACTGCAGGTCCATCAACAATCTTCCCAGATGGACCATACTGGTCTCACCGGTCTATACGCAATAAGCAGATAGTGTGTGTGTGCGTGCCCTTTAAAAATGCTATAGTTTAGATACAATCGAGTCGAAACTATGTACATAAACACTCGGCATTTATGAACTACCTTATGTAATCAACCAACATGAAAAGCAACAAAATGCACATTCCATAAGGTAACCTTATAGCACATAATTCAATCGCCTAATTGTAGACGTTGAGACGTTTAACTACAACAGCTGCATTCATAAACAGTACAATTAGATTTCTTTGATTTTTCAATCGAATAATTAACAAAATCATAAAAGACCACTTATACCAAACCAAATACATAAAGTTGACACGCCACTAAAAATGAAAATACCGTATTTCATCGATAAAGAGCCACCCTCGAATAGTAGCCGCAACTACAAATCGAAAAACAAGAAGCAACAAAAATGAAGGTAAAAGAAACATTCTACATTCATTTCACGACATGAATAAAAGCCGGCCACTACTTCGTACAGTAGCCGAGGCCAGGAGAGGCAATTTGAAGTAAGAACCGAAGATCGTAATCGAAGAAATTCGGTAACCAATCATGTGTAGTTTTTGTCTCATTTCTAGTGTTAGCACAATCCACCATGTGGTGTATTGTAACCACTAGAAATCAACTCCAACTGCAGTTGGAGAGTTGGCTGCATTCTAGTGAGAATGCGAGCCAACTATAAACAATAAAGCTCCTATCTTTTCCCCTAGCTACAGTTGGCAAGGTAAAATAAACAAGCAGCCATCTTGACTGCTAGATCAAGAACAGTATGGAGATGTTTTCCTTTGTCTCCCTATTTAAATTACTATATCATGGGAAAGATATGTGTAGCATTAACGCACCAGTGCCCCTCGTCCAGGAGCATCGAGCAGCGTACAATGTATAACATATTACGATGCAGCTAAAAATAATTCGATATTTTGGTTACATGGCACAACATCAACTTCATCAACTTGCACTTTACACCCGGTTAATTTACTTATCTGTTCCGTAGAAAGAGTACTGTGTATAATTTGGCTGGGAGGAATCACGTTGCTTGCTTAGCTTTGCCAGCTCCCTAACGAGCCTCAAATATAGCATCATTAGCTCGGAATTAATGAATTCAACAAACAACCTTAAGCTACATTTTTCTTACACCAGCTGCTCTTCTTGATAGCCATCTTGCGACAATTCACAGTCAACTTGAGCTTGTTTTGCAACCCATGTAATATCAACTTGTAAACGGACACATCATAAAAGCGGTTGTATACTTTATGGCCAATCTCCTTTTTCTCTTCAATATCTTCACAGTGCAAACAGAACGCACAAAAAAACACTCAATTCTGCTTTTAAAGAGACATCTTGTTTATGAATTCTTTTATTTCTATTTTATATTATTTTCTTTTTTTGTCTTCCAACTTAGAATTTATCTCCCATCACAGCTGAGTTTGTTCCAAACCACCAGAGGTTCTAAAATATTGCTGATGATTGCCGAGTTAAAGTGTAGCGGAGCAAATAATTTTTTTCTTCAGATGGAAGAAAATATTTAAAAGCAATAAATATTTATTCAATTTAAGCAAATGAAGCCATAAATTATGCTCACAATTTGCTAGTTAGGTTATTTTTTAAACAAAAAAAAAAACACAATCGATCCACTTCCAGAGCCCTTTGCCCATGAACATGTGTAACCAAACGTGAATAAATAGATTAAAATATTTATACTTTCTGTCCAATATTTGTTGCGTACAAAAAGCATAAACATCTTTTATTTCACTCGAATAGAAATATATAATTTAAAAAAAGAAGATGAAAAATGGAAAAAATAAGCAATAAAAATGTCCATTAGATTTACAATTTTGATTTTTAAAGAACACCCGAGCCTTAAGAGCAATATTCATTGTTTTTCCAGTGTTAGTTTTAACCGCAGCAAATTGCAAATATAATTTATGAGCGATAAAATTATGGAACGAATTTGCTTAGTCGTTGTGGGTTTTGGAAATTTAGTGCCAGTAATGCCTGATAATAAATTCAACTGTTTAAAGATCCGCAGATCGAAATATTTCAAGAAAACTTCATTCTTTTCCTTCTCGTGGTGCTTCTGATTAACTGATTTATGGAGAAAAACGTTGGCAGGCAAATAATTCATTTTCTTACTGCTTAAAGCCGTTTCCCCATCACTTCAGTCCAACTACTGTAACATAATAGGAAAAAACCCATTTATCTCACCAGCACAAACTCAATCTGATCATATATATAGAAAAAACCCAATCAAAATTAGATAAATTGCTTATTATTACATGTTTTAATAGCACTTGGCACGTCATCAAGTTCCCCAAACAAATTAGACAATGACTTTAAGCTTTTTCTTGTAGTACGAGTGTTTCGAGCGACCTCCAAGATCAAAAGTTTATTGATTAAAAACAGCTGCAATTCTTATCTCCTTCCAGGGATGGAAGACTGAATATTAGTACATATTTTTTTAAAGAATAGAAGTGGAGAACAAACACTTTTTTAAACAAAAAAGCAATATTTTCATCAGATATCCCATATGGCACAAAAAAAAACATGGCGATTATATTTCAATGTAATACAATGTATTAAGTTTCACAATGCATTATCCAATAAATTTTTGCAAGTGGTACTACAGGTTAAAACTAATTAAAGAATTAGTTATTTGTACCTAGTGCAGCATCATCGAAACTGATCGATCCAAACTTGGCCTTGCAACGCCCAATGACACTGTTGAGTTCTATTTGCTGAGAATTCTAATCAAAAAAAGCCGAAGGATTGACCCTAATTCCAACCAACTACCAGCCACCGACAAATTCCCAAAGAAACCCAACTGGGAAAGTAAACCAACAGAAAAAGTAGGAAAAAAAAAAAAAAAAAAAAAATCAAGGACAGTTTTTAAGATCCAATGTGATCAAAAACAATCAAACAGTAACGGAAGAAGCGAGTGAGAAAGCTCTAGTAACTCCAGCGAATAAAAAAAGCCACTAAAAATTCATTGCTCGCTTCAAACGAGTATTGCAAGCAGAAAATCAACTTGAAATCACGTGATCCGCGCTTACATACAACAGATACCGCCGATTCTGACTGCTGAAAGTGTTCACTTTAAAAACCACATGCTGGCATGTCAATATGTGGTGAAACCAAGTTTGGGAGACCTGCCAGTACAGCGTAAGTCATCTGATTTGGACAAAGTGCCATCCGGACAGCTGTCTAGTTCGGACAGAACCGCTGAAGCCCAACGGAGCTCGTGCTTGCCTGGCTGGACATTCTGCGAGTCGGACATACATTTGGCCCGTGCCCAGACCACACGGCTTGCTCTGTAGAAGTTCGTGTCTATTTGATGCGATGTAATGACCAAAATTGCCTTTAAATCGTTCAGTCTATGATGGCATAATGTAACAACCTTCGATTACATTATTTGAATCATACTCGGCTATCATTTGCTTTGCTTCGTTAGACTTCGCTTCCACTAAGCTTCAGCTTCGCTGAAACACTGAAGCGATTGTTCCAATAATCACAATCACCGCGTTATTGTGGACCCACTCCAGGTCCAAGCGATTATACTGCATGGCTTATGATTTGTATTCAAAATAATTTTGAAAATAAATTTTGGAAATAAATCTGTACATGAATTTAAAAATAATTTAGAATTATTTTCAAAATAACTTTTATTAAAAGTAATTTACCCAATGCTTATGTATCATCGTCTGAAAAGAAGTTTTTAATGCTTAAAACATTGCGGAGACGGTACAAAAGGCACGAGAGGAGTAGTAGTAGTAATAGTTATAGTAGGAGTAGGAGTTGGAGTAGTAGGAGTAGTAGGAGTAGTAGGAGTAGGAGTAGTAGTAGTAGTAGTAGTAGTAGTAGAAGTAGTAGTAGTAGTAGTAGTAGCAGTAGTAGTAGGAGTAGTATGAGTAGTAGTAGTAGTAGTAGGAGGAGTAGTAGTAATAGTAGAAAGAGTAGTAGTAAACTTCCTCCTACTACTACTACTAGTCGTCCTACTATTCCTATACTCCTACTACTCCTACTGCTACTACTACTATTACTACTACTACTACTATTACTACTACTACTACTCCTACTACTACTACTACTACTACTACTCCTACTCCTACTACTACTGCTACTACTACTACTGCTACTACTACTACTCCTACTACTACTCCTACTACTACTGCTACTACTACTACTCCTACTACTACTGCTACTACTACTACTCCTACTCTTACTCCTACTCCTACTCCTACTATTACTACTACTACTCCTACTCCTACTATTACTATTACTACTACTACTCCTCTCGTGCCTTTTGTACCGTCTCCGCGATGTTTTAAGCATTAAAAACTCCTTTTCAAACGATGACATATAAGCACAGGATAAATTATTCATGCGGTAACTCCAAACAGATCACATCGCTTCAGCACCATAATCGTCACAATCATAATAATCACTTCAATACCCATTATTATATTAGATGTTTTTTTTTTCCTTTATATTTAACCATTCTCACGGGATAATCTCCATCAGTTTAGGCAGTGACGGTTTTATAGTTTTAGCATGTGCGAGACCCTAAGCAAATGTGGGCAAATGTGAAGTGCGAGACCCCCATTTCTCTAAAAAAATATCACGCTGCACCGAAGTCAAGGAACGTCAGTGAACCGTGCGTCGTAATAACAGTTTGAAACTTTAGGTCGGGTTTAGGGGAAAGAGAAAACATCTTACAGTCAGAGCTGTATTGTGAAATATTTCTTGTTTATACAGTAAGGCGCTGGGCCTACCCAGGTGTAACTTTCTCAGTCAATTGTTAATTATGAATGGGAAGCAATTGTTCCCACGTTAAGGTATATAGCCCTGGTTTCAGAGTTTTATGTTGCAGTTTAGCAAACAAATGGGAAACTTCCCGAGACATTTAAATGTGTAACAAAGCTCCCATGCTGATTGCTGAGCCTCCTAGTTCGGTCGCCGTGAAATAAGCCAATTCCAATGGACCAACCGCAAACATCCATAAAGGCCAGCTGAAGAGAAATGTGAAGATAAAATAAAAGTGCATCTTTAGTAGTAGTAATTGCCGTTAAAGCCACACGTTATCCGCAAACAAGGAATTGCACCAAATGTATCATCGTTCTACACCAAACAAACGAAATTAATTAAACCTTGAACTAAGGTCAACTTAAGAAATGCATAATTAACTGGAAAACGACGCTCACATATTTCACTTCTTTGTTTCTTAACTTGGACATAAATCTTGATAAGATAAAAAAAAAAAAAAACTCTTCGGAAATTTATTTCACAAAAATCCTTGAGAAAAATTTTTTTTTTTTTTTTTGGTTTATATAGAATGCGAATATAAAAAAAAAATTATTATTGACGTAACTTCCAATAGTAGAAAAAGAAGAAAAACTTGTAGGTGATTTTTGCTTTTATTCCTGTTTTCCTTCCTCTTCAGACTGGAGCCAAAGAAATTCTTCTTCAATGTTTACTTTCGATTTTCTCCCAAAATCGAAAGTTTTCTTCACTTTATTATTATTTACTTTTATGATTAACTTTAAAATCTGTCGAAATAACATGCAGAACAAGGTTAGTGATGTATGAGGAAAAAAGAAAGTGTCATTCAATTTTAGATAAAAGTCTCAAAAAAGCGCAAAAAAAAAAAAAAAAAAAAAAATCTATTGATGACAAAACATAAAATAGGCCTAGTCCAGAATTGAAAACCAATTTCAATTTCCAAATGGCAGTCTTCCAAAATAAATAAATAAAAGAAAAAATGTATTGTGGAGGTCGAGGGGGAAATGAGTTATAAAGGAAAATTAGACTTAGAATTTATGATCTGTCAAGAAAGCTGCACAAAGATTAAAAAGCGAATCAATAGTTTAAATAGAACTGATAAAACAAAACTTATTGCACCGAATGAGTGTGTCGTGAGTAATTGATGTTTGATTTAAGTCAATATCAATTGAACTTGATTGATTAACGAGAAATGTTTCGCTTTTTCGGATTAGAAGAGAAAGTAAAAGCAATTAAAAAACCATTAAGCATTTTTTTTTTATCCTATAAATTAAAACAAAAAAACAAAGTGTCGAGTCTCGCTGATTGCAATGCACAGAATAATGGTTTTCTAATATTATTGTCAAAACCCATTACGTGATAAACAGCCAATAATAATGAATGCTGCCATTTCTCAACCCACAATACATCACAAGATACAAAAAAGCTGTGATTGGCTACGCTCCAAAGAATAAATAAGAAAAGATCTTTCAAAGAACAAAGGAAAAAGACAAAATCATTCTCTTCTGGAAATTCCAAAGTGAGATTGTCACTTTAATGTCATTTGAAGGTCAGATTCAGAGGAAATGACGTCATTCTGATAAGCCCAACCAGAAGTTTTTCACTAAATTGACCGCAAAGTTGATGTTTTAAGCGTTTGTTTTCACCAATAACCAGAACTACCGTCTTCACCCGAATATAACACTATTGTGTTGTATTCGAGTTTGTTCAAAAACTGGATTTTTCAAAAATTTTGAATTGTTTTCGAATATAACACAACTTCCAATACAACACAATGGTGTTGTATTCGAAAATGACTGAAAATTTAAAAGATTGACCGCATTTGTACAATATACAAAATGGATTGGCTTGAAATGCTATTCTTCATCACTTACGGACAAAGTTATGCCGTTACTGCTGATTTTGAATGAAATAATTAATAATTTGTGGAAAAAGTGGCATTTTCAAATAAAAAAAATTTATTTATTTGGTGCCAAAATTGTTTGATTTAGATCAAAAACAACCAGAAATTGTTCGTTTTAGATCAAAATCTGAAAACAAAAACTATTTTTCAACAATTTTGAACATTTTCAATACATTTTGTAATTTTTCAGAAGTTACATAAAAAGTATACAATACAACACAATGGTGTTGTATTCGAACACAACACAATGGTGTTATATTCGGGTGAAGACGGTAGATTCAAACATTAAGCCAGCCCAAATTTTCTGTTGCGAACAAAATACTACGACGTAGAACACCGCAGTAATAAACTTTGTAATATAAATAACTGTAATATTATGTATATAAAGGGCTCCATATTTCTTGTAGCTTGTAACCTCGCGAGACTTAAATCCGGCCGTGGCACCTACCGTTCGGCTCGACATCTTTCTCATTCCACAGTACGAGCAACAGTCTTTTACCCAGTGCTCAACTGGAGACCGCTTCCAACTTGGAAACCTCAGCACATACCGCATATAAAACATATCCTTATTGAAATACAGACCATATTCCATTCCCCAGTGACCTATTCCTCACAAAGACAAAAGAGAGCAAACTGAGCTTCTTAAATCTGCCGACTAAGGCGCCACGACGTCTTGGTCGCACTATCAAGTGCTTTCTCGTGCCCCATAAAAGCGCACGTCATGAATCCTGTCAACAACAAACGCAATTAACACGAGTAGGTTTAGTAATGTCGATTTGGGTACGAACATCCATGTTAAACCATTGGGAATACAAGCAACATTAATCTAGCTATATTCATAAAGCATAATTTAGGTTCATCCTTTTTCCATTCAATTTGCATGTAAATTCAATGCTAACGAAAGCTGAATTTTCAATAATTGAAAATGGAATGTAAACAATGTTAAGCCGTACAAAGGGGGGAAAAGATTATAAGAAAAACTAAAGGCGCGCAGCTTTAGAAAAGCAATTTACTGCGACTACACAATTGTGCCGGATTGAATTTGTAAAAATGTAAAAAAAAATTTCTTTTTAGCTGCATGAATAAAAAACAACCTGAAATGCAAATTTTCTCATCATTTAAGTTCCGCTGTTGAAGCATTTTGTCAGCAGTTTTCAAAGCTCTGCAGCCCGATATCGGAGCTAAATCAAACTAGTATTGCCTTTGATAATGACAAAAATTACATTTTCATCGTTTGCCATAAGACTCCAAATTGTCACCTGCAATTTTTGCAATAAACGCCGGGTCCAATTAAGCACCAGAGTCTTACAAAATTCATATTTAGGCACTAAAGTGCACATTTAGGCAGTGTCGCTCAATCGTTCACAAACTAAGTTCGTGAACAACTTCACTTTTTAAATTCGAACGCAAAAACAAACTTAGTTCGCAACAGAAAAAGAATGTAAACGGATCTAAATATAGAAAATTCTAACATATGGTAAATTGTGCTAGAAAACAATGCCAAACCAAGCAGTTGTGGACTTTTTCGCGTAGGTTCAGATCTATCACCTTTTTGTATTTAAGCTAAATATTTAATGTGTCTTGAAATAAATGTGTAAAAAAATTATCAGTTAGAGAAATGAACTTAAATAAAATTCATTTTTCAAAAAATTGAAGTGAACGCGACCATGAACGTGAACGAGTGCAACACTGCATTTAGGCATTAAAATGGTTTTTCAGGCACTTAAATGCTTATTTTAAGAATTAAAATGCATATTTTAAGCACTTAAATGCTTATTTAAGACACTTAAATGCTTATTTTAAGCACTAAAATGCATATTTTAAGCACTTAAATGCTTATTTAAGGCAGTAAAATGCTTATTGTAGGCACTAAAATGCTTATTTTAGACACTAAAATGCTTATTATAAGCATTTCAATGATATTTAGGCACTTAAATAATATTCAGGCACTTAAATGCTTATTGTAGACAATAAACTGCCTGTTTTCGACAATAAACTGCCTGTTTTCGACAATAAACTGCCTGTTTTCGACAATAAACTGCCTATTTTAGACAATAAACTGCCTGCTAAATACAAAATGGGGCGCTGTATATAGCGCTAATCTACGTAGCGCTAACAGTATTTAGCGCTAATCTACGAAAGGCTAATGCTATTTT
>JAQFXT010001718.1:0-15676 GCA_034683725.1 Strigamia crassipes
CCGTTAGACTTATGAGTTTTCCACTATAGTTATAGGCATAACGGGAGTTTTTATAACGTAAAAGTACGTGGCGCAAACTGTGTATTTTGTTTTAAATGTGTACTTAAACAGTTAATTAGGTTATCATTGTTGGAGTTAGGTAAAATTAAAAGTTAATACAAATTCCGTAATTTGTAGTCTAGAAGATGTGACATCGTTGACATCAATATGAGTTTATATTGCTGCCTTCTGTTGGTTTTGCTCAAGTTTTAAATTAAGGCCATGAATCCTTATCTGATCATATCTTAAAGACATGTTGGATTCCCATGGGATTTATTTTCATGAGATTTATTTTGGGATTTATTTTATTTAAGGTTTCTTTCTAGTAAAGAAAAGATAAGTCATTGTCAAAACATGATAAACAGTGAGCAAACAGAAATTAAATTTATTGCTAAAACTGATAAATTTTATACAATAATTGTAAATGTCACTTTACAAAACTTAAATTTCTAATTTTAATTAACTTTTCATCACTTTCAAAACATCTAAAGCTTTACGGATTGAAACAACATAATCTTGACATTACTATAATAGCGAAAAGCTCCATTAATTTCTATACTACCATTTTAGTAATAAAACTATTTATAAAAGTAATTTATAAATGTTTTCTTCAATAAATATCAAGATTAATGATATGCTAAAAAAAAATGGTTCTATGAGGAAATTAAATGGGATATTGTTGTTATGACATTTTGCAGCTTTTACACAAATTAACATAAACTAAAAAATTGTGAATAGAATATTATAATATTAAAAAAAAACACTAAGCTAAGATGATATTTAATAGATTTAATGGAAATCCAAAGAGTTTTAATTTTTTAAATGTGTATAGAATACCAAGGTTTATTTTTGAAATGTTTTCAAAGAGTTTAGCATGTTATTAAAAGGAAGGAACCAGGTGGATAAACTGGTTCCATAATCAACTTGAAAGGTCTTTTCAAATTGAACCATTGAATGGCAACTCAATTTTGTTTGGGTTTTGGCTCTGTGCTGCAAGGGGTTGCATGTTGTTGTTTAGTTGCAAAAAAAAAAAAGAGTTGCTTTTATTTCTGTCAACATTTTTTACACACTTTTTTTTTTTTTAAAGAAAATCCCAATAGAGAATCCAGTAGTGAAAGAAACATGTATGGAAGGGATGATAGAGAGAAAGAAAGTGGGTTTTGGTGAGAGGGAGTGGAAGGAGATTGAATTTCATACAATTCCATTGGAATCTTGATTTAGAGAAATGATAAACAAATTTTCTGACTCATCCACTTGACTGCATCAGAGAGATAAAAGTGAATAGAGGGAATAAAAATGAAAGGACTAAGAGGACATTTAATTGGTTAGTCATAAAAGCTGAAAAGTTGAGTTTTGCTGCACTAATTGAAAGGGATTTATCACTTGTGTTTTAATTTTTGCCATCAATTAACTATGAAACCCTAAAGGATTTAACACTTGTCTGTGGTGAGATTAAAATGACCAACTTGTTTTGTTGGTGTTTAGAATGTAGAATTTAATTTTCTTAGATGGAACAATACGAAGGATGTGTGACAGCTCATTCTTATTTTATTTATGTGTTTGTGGTGGTTTTGCTTTGCAGTGATTTTCAACATGTTTGTAATTCTTTGCAGAGTCTAGAGTCTTTCTGAATGAGAAATGTTTGGATTTTATATGTGACTATAAAGTTTTATTCTCTTAAAGATGCTTTCATGTGTCAGACATCTTTTGTGTTGACATCTAAGTTAAAGTTTAACTGTTACAAAGCTTATTTAATATAAATAAATCATTTCGAGGGTTTTATTCTCTGTGACAACACATTTTGACAACATTTTTATGGACGTAGAATTGAATTACTACTGGTAATGTGGAATGAATTGTTGATGTAATAATCACGGAGTTTGTGTTGTGTGTATATCCTATGGTTTTGCTTTGTGCTGTGGTATGTTTTATTAAATTTGCAAGAGATAAAGCAAGATAAAACGATGCAACACTAAACTGTGGTTGCAAAATGTATTTTACAAAATGTATTTTAAAAGATTTAGATTATCTCAATCGACGTGTTGCGAACCAATGTATTACAGTTGAATCTCGTTATAACGAATTTTTGTTATAACGAATTTTTTTAGATGACTCGGTTGGTTTCCCATAGAACACCATGTTAAAAAATTTTGATAATACGAATTATTCGTTGTAAAGAACAAGTTTTTAAGAACTCTCTAATACTCACAAGCCCTTTTTATAACGAATTCTGAAAATTAATCACACGACTCACTCGTTTACATGCTGTGCCAGAAAATTTCATTTTTAAAATTGATGAAAATGAACATTTTATTTTTAAAAATACTCTAAAAAGTTAAATTCAAACAAAAATCACCACGTGTATAAATAAATAATGTTTTTCGTTATAAACATAAATTTGTTTTCAGTTACAGAACTGAAAAAAAAAATTTTGTACTGTCATTTCTTATAACAGACAGATTTTCGGGTCCCTCGCGATTCGTTATAACGAGGTTCGACTGCATTCTCAAGCACATCGTGTTCGCATTCCAAAAATACATCGTAAAACATTAAAATTGCGATGTATCGATTGAATCAATCCTTCAGTACTTAAAAATCAAAAAAGTGTTATAATTAAGCTACTCAGTCAAAACATACATTCAGAAACGGCTATAAGCTGCTAGTGTCTACAGACGGCATTACGCCACACACAGTTGGTGGTTGCCCCAAACACAAGAGCTTTGACTTAAGTACAGAGAAGCTTAACTCCGCAAACACCAAAACACAAAAAAATTGCAAGCCCAATAAAAAAAAAAATTAATTTTACAACAAAAAAAAAAAAAAAAACATTAAAATTAAACTTTTCTTTCCTTTTAAATGTTGCAGGTGAGATGACCAACAAGAACTACGACCACCCACCCCCAGTACAAACGCAAATCAACCACAAATGGCACCCACTCGAGCCCGACTCGATGACATGGACCAAAGTGGAGATCACCAGCAAAGGGCAACCCGAACCCACCAAATGGACGCACCAAACGCCATTCCTGGACCGCTCTTCCCCACTCCGATGCCGCCTACTAATCCTATGCGCCCTCACCAGCATCCTCTTCGCCAGCATGCTCCTCCGTCTAGTCTACTTCCACACCCTAGACGCATCGACGACGGAACTCTGTCGAATCGAAGTAGCGGAAAGCCAGCCACAAATGGCGCCCTACTTCACCCCACTCACGTCGCCCAGCAGTGTGATTAACACTAACACCCGCAACGACTCCTATCTGGCAGCCGGGGGTCCTCGACGGGAAAAACTGCATTTTTCCAGGACGAGACGCCAACTGCCACAGTGCATCATTATCGGCGTGCGCAAATGCGGCACCAGGGCGCTGTTGGAGTTCCTCAACCTGCACCAGCGCATCCAGAAAGCGGCGGTCGAGATGCATTTCTTCGACGACGACCAACGCTATCGATTGGGCCTCGAGTGGTACAGGAAACGCATGCCGTACTCGTTCGCCGACCAAATCACGGTGGAGAAGAGTCCGGCGTATTTCGTCACTCCGGCCGTGCCGGAAAGGATTAAAGCGATGAATTCGAGCGTCAAGTTGTTGCTGATTGTGCGCGATCCCGTCACGAGGACGATATCGGACTACGCGCAAATACACAGCAATAAACTGACCAAGGGGAAGCCGCACGAGCCGTTCGAGGCGTTCGCGCTGACGGCTGATGGCGAGGTGAATACGCAGTACAGAGCAATACAAATTAGCATCTATGTGAAGTATTTGAAAATGTGGTTCGATGTTTTCGGACGGGAACAGATACATATTGTGGATGGGGATCAGTTGGTGGATGATCCGTATCCGGAGTTGCAGAAGATCGAGGATTTTTTACGTTTGGAGCATCGCATTACGAGGGAGAATTTTTATTTTAATAAGACTAAGGGGTTTTTTTGTTTGAGGAATGAGACGACGGAGAAGTGTTTGGGGGATACTAAGGGGCGGAAGCATCCGCAGGTTCCCGCAAGTGTGGTGCATAAGTTGAGGCAGTTTTTCCAGCCGTATAATCAACATTTTTATGACGTTATTGGACGGAATTTGGGCTGGCCCACTGAATGAAAATCGAGGAAATGATTTTTTTTTTTTTATAATTTTTTTTTTTTTGTTATAATTATAAAAGATTTTTTTTTTTTTTTTTTTTAAGATTAATTCATGGTGGAATAATAATAATAATAATAATAATAATAATAATATTCACATACATTTCGTCATTTTACATCATTGCAATACAGGTTTCGATTTCAGGTATAGTGTTGTGTTGGTTTTAGTTTACAGAAATAGTTTTTCATGGAAGCAATTTAGTGAGAAAAATTTTATTCGCGGAAGAAAATTGTGTTTTGTTGTTGGATAAAGCTTAGGGTTTTAAGTTCTATTTGAATTATTGGTTACTAGGTAACAGGAATGATGGAATATAGGGTTTCTATACTTCGCATGAATTCAGAAACGGTAACGGATAAACCAGACTTAATACACAGTTTGTGGCAGGTACAATTTTTGTGTAAAACTCATAAGTCTAACGGAGCTTACGGTATATCAAAAACAGCTTGAACTTTTACGTTACAGTTATAAAAGTCGACTTAACTTATGATTTCCAAAACTACCGTAGGAACTGTTTCTTATATTAAATATAGATACAATTTCTGTTTTAACTAATTCAAAACATTGCCACAACTTTATTATTGCGAATTGAAATGATTTCCAAAAGAAAACAATGAGATAAACAGTAACATGTGCTCCGCTTGCATACAAAGCGGAGAATTCAAAATGGCGGCAAACGAGGTCATTGCAAATCGCAATTTTTGGTCAGTGACGTCACAGTGATGTAAATAGTGGAAAATTACCGGATTGGCTAGGCTATTTTTCGATATAGCGTAAGCTCCGTTAGATTTATGAGTTTTCCACTATAGTTATAGGCATAACGGGAGTTTTTATAACGTAAAAGTACTTGGCGCAAACTGTGTATATCAGACACCAGAATTTACATCGGATATACGTAGAAAGTCTATGGTAAATCAATGTAGACTTTCTGTATAAATCCTACGTTATATCTATATCGAAATTAGACAGCAAGGAAATCTGCTGTTGTTTATTTGGCAATAAACGAAAAAGTGGCTTAATTGCTTGTATAAAATAAACTATAAAAACTACACACCAAAAGCAGTGATTAAATTTGTTTAGGCCACTAACAGTGAAGATTAAAACTCTTGCGCATAGGTTAGGTGAGGTAAAGTTGTTTTTATGGTATTAGCTTCCCAAACTCTAAAAACAACTTTTGTGGACAATGCCAATTAGCAAAAGAAAGCAGATGCAGCTTTACTATGATGCTACTATGCAAATATCTGTTAAAATCATATTCTCCCGAGTGTCTGCATGGCCAAATATTGCATATCTTGATCTGGATTATCCAGATTATTTATTTTTTCCACTACATTGGGTGTAAACAGGTATTAATGTTGCCATTATTTTATCTCTGCATTATAGCATCAAAAAGGATTTGTATGGGATCTCTCATAGAAATTATTGATTCTTATTTGCTTGTTTTTGGCAATGTCTAATTCACCAATAAAAACATATATATTTATGAATTCCAATCCTGCCACATCATACTATTGATTGATATTAATGCTTTGTCCAGCAATGAATCACAATATAAAAAAAACAACATCTTTTTAGCCTTTAATTATTATTTTTATTAATAAATATAGTAGGGTATGTCAGTAGCCATTTTGTTTTTTTACTTAATAGCAAAGAATTTGTATTTTTAAGTTAGAAATCAAGCAAATAACTATTGAAAACAAAATGGCTATTATTCTTTGGTGACAATCCCTATTGAGCTAAGCAATGCAATGAGTGAAAGGGTTTAGAAAATAATATTTGGATTTCAATAAGACAATCATATAATGAGAAATGGAAAAAATGGTTGATCCAATTAGTTGTTTTTTTTTTCTTCTTCATGCAACAGTTGCAATGCAATTTGAAAATAAGATTTTTGTTTTAACTGCTCAAAAAACAACAAGACATTTTATCTGCGTTGGCCTATCACTTAACTTGAGTAAAAATACCCTCCAAAAACCTAAATACTTAGCGGTATTTTAAAATTTAATTTCCTCTCTCTTGTTATTCCTAGTCTTATTGCCATCATCAATGCAATTTTTTATGGATCCATTTTTTTTGTAAACAATTTTGGCGGATTTTCAATATTGAAGATAAATTACAAGATGGATCATTTTGGGACTGTTGCTAGTCCTAAATGCATATATTAAAAGGATAATTTAAAATTAGAAGGAATTGGACCACGACAATCAAATTAGGATATTTTTTTTCTTTCCAATTTGGAAATGAAAAATGATTTTCAAAATTAATTAAAAGGCATCATTTAAAACTATATCAATCAAGACACAAAAGGCATTTTTGTTTTTAATAGAAATTTTTGTTTTGAAAAAATTTGTTTTTGAAATTTTTTAAAAGAAAATGTCATGTAATTCAGTGCTGGATTAAAACCCTCAGGTTTTAGCGATTCTGACTATGCCAACAATAGAGATGATCGAATATCCATTGGAGGAACTCTAGTTACGTTGTGGAGAGCTCTGACTTCATGGAGAATTTTTAAACAACAAAGTGTAACTCTAGTGTAACTGTCCACTAGGCCTGTGCGATGTATCGCAATACAATATTAAGATTACAATATTGCAAACAGTATATCGCAGTTGAATATCGCAAACACGATACTGAGTTACTTATTTTTACCCGGTAACATAAAAGACGGTGAAAGGACCAAACAGGAACTTGTAGATTTAATTTCCACCAAATTTAACATAGTGGACCTTAGTCGTGTTTCGAAGTTGCTAGGCTTGCAATTAACCTAAAAACGTTCCTACAGCGTTTTAATGACATGAAAATGTGTTAATGTTACAAAATCAAACGAGAAAAAATTGCGATATACAACTTTTTGTGATACATTGCGGTATATACATCGCTTTTGCAATATATCGCTTCCAAGTGAATACGATTACCATATCACATTCATATTTACTTTGAAAAGTAATCGCGCAGGCCTACTGTCCACCATGGAAGCAGAGTACGTATCTTTGGGGCCTTCCTTATAATGTGTAGTGGTGTTGCCTAGTAGCCAAAGTCACATAGTATCAGATGTGAAATTGTTGCCTATGTTAATCAGTAAGGACTGGGGAGATATGATGTGAAGCTGGTGCCCCTAAAGCTTGGGGGGCCCTTAGTATGTGCCTCTTGGATAATCCAGCACTGATGTAATTTGATAGAACTACACAAGATAGATAAGTTTGTCCATCAAAGCTGTTCCATTTGCATTTGCTCCCCTGATAAAAGATTGTATACGGATTTCTTGTGTAATGTTGACATGTAATTGCTTCAAAATTTTGCTTTGAGTAGATTTTTAAAAGTGTAAAACAATTTATCAGGACATCAGTGTGGCTTCCTTCATCAATGAAAAAAACAAAAAAAAAAACATTTGTTTGTGAAAGTGGTCTCTCTCTTCTCTCTCTATCTCTTAAACTATATCTATATATATATATATATCAACAAAATATATAAATATATATATTATAAATATTATGTAAAAAAAAACATAAATATTGACATGTGTATATTTCTAATTTTCATTCTTGTACCAAGTGTAAATAACAGGCCTAACCAATTTATTTGGCCTTCCTTTACACCACTCATTTCTAAGTGCTCTCTAAGAAAAAAAAGATGATAAAAAATGATAAAAAAAAATCTTTTTATTATTATAAAATATTAGCTATCCAAAGATATTAATTTTTTTGTCATAATTTAATTCACACCAATGGATTTGTTTGGTACAAATTCATGGTCTAGCTCACCTAAATCAATGCAGTTTGTCACAGATAATGCTGATTAATGTCACATGATGGCGTCATATTGTTTGAAAAAAAACATATTATTGTGTAAATAGATTCCAGATTTATCATTTTGGAATTTTTTTGGTTTCAAACTGTATTTTTGTATGATGTATATATATATTTTCCAGAAGAAAAAAAAAAAGACAATTTCTTTGTGCACTGTTTCCAAGAAACAAAAACAAGTATAGTCCATAATCAGTTTTAATCTTTTAATTTATTTAATTTAATCCCTTTTTAAATAAGTCTTATTATTATCAAAGTTTTGCTATGTAATTGTGAACATTTTGGCATAAAAAAGTTGTAAATGTATATCAATAATTAAAAAAAAAAAGAAAAAAAGAACAAAAAACACAGAAAATAAGTTTAAAAAGTACAAAAAGTCATAAAAATAAATTGTATTGTGGTATTGCATCTGAAAAATTCATTAATTCTATACAATATTTATCACATTTAAATGCAAACTTGTGGTCATTAGCTGCCATCTATCAGTGAGTTTTGAAATTACAACAGTTGTTGTTGAGTTCATTGACTCAGCAAGTGAGTGGCGCCATCTGTTGAGTTGGGTGAAACTTAAACATTTGCATTTGGAGATGAAGTTCAAGGTTGATGAGCTAAAGATCCGATATTTATGCTGATCTTTGGTGTACACACACACCCACTTTCAACAAGAATGTAGTCTTGTCCCATTAAAGTTACTGGTCCCATTGGTAGCACAAAAAACAATTGAGGAATATAAGTTTGTGTACACCTCCCATGGACAATATCACATTCATCAGATCTGGAATTGGAAATAAACATGAAATAAATATACCAATTGAGCTAAAAGTTAGAAAAAATATAAGTATGCAGTAGAGCGCCGATTATCCAAACTTGTTCACATAATTGGACGTTATAGGCAGGGGCGGACTCACGAACAAGCAAAATATAAGCAGTTGCTTAGGGCCCCCAATCATCGGGGGCCCCAAAATCCCATAATAAGCTGCGAACTGTAATATACTGTATTTCATCTATTAAAAGCCGCCCTCGAATAGTAGCCGCAGCTAAAAATGGAGGCCACAAATAAACGAAAACGAACTTGGTAGAAACATTCCACGTTCATTTCACAGCTGTAACGTTTGTGCTATGTGTGTTTTGAATCTCAAAACGAGCGTAGAATGAATGAAAAGACTGAAAAACAGCCACTGCTTCGTATAGTAGCCGGGGCCAAGAGAGGCGATTTGTAATAAAAGCCGCGGCTTTTAATCGAAGAAATATAATATATATTTCTAACTTTGTAAGTAATTATCAGCCGGTGTTGTTTTTTGAAAAGAATAAGCAGCAGACTTGTGTTTGCAGAGGCCAAATGCCACATGCAATATTCACATTAGTTTTTTTTTTTAGGACAAATGACTCATCTAAAGTCGTGATTGAAATAGTTATAAGAGTGGGGAGGGAAATCTCATAGCATAACCATGTGAGTCATTTTGTTTGTTTTGTCTATAAAGTGGTCTAGTTCAATGGGGGCATTCAATGCTGACTCAATTGTGAGGATTACAACACCATTTTGGATTTTGTCTGATGTAAGATGAGGTAGTCGACACATTTGAAGTCATTGGTAATACAGTAGAGCCATCGACTATCCTAACTGATTATCTGAACAGCAGTGGTCACATTCCAGACTGACATAAGGATGTCCGGTATCCGCACATCACTAATGTTAGTCTAGAACAGTGGTCTTTAAACTTCGATATCTTGCGAAACCATTTTTCGAGATAAAATTATCTACGGAACCCTACGTTCAAAATTTGTTACTTTTGTACCCGTTACTTAGTATTGGCACACCGTAAATGCATGATGTATTTCTTATATGCAGAGCCTGTGGAGGCTCCTAGGCAGCCGAAATCTCAGGGGCCCCTTGCATTTTATCGCCTATTTTGTGCACATTAACTCACAAAAAGCTTTATTTCTTGTGCATGAGAGCCCTTAAAAGGCGTGAGGCCCATTGGCCAGTGCCCTGGCTAACCTGTACTTACAAAAAATAGTTTGATCGATGGTGTTTTCGAAGCTATTACTCAGCTTTGTTTTTAGACATTTCAACCGTTAAATGGAAATGATCTTCACAACTGCGGGACCCCAAAAAGGTGTGGGCCTTAAAATGCCTAATTATTAATCCGGCCCTGTAGATATGTAAGTCAAAATATGGTTATCCTTATCAAAATTTAATTAATTTTAAAATGTTTTGGATTTTTATTCAAACACAGGGCCGGCCCCGAGGGGGGTGCAGCGGGTGCAAGACATCCGGGCCCCGAGTCTTATAGGGGCCCCCCCAAAAAAAAGCAAAAAAAAAATTTAATTTATAAAATTAAAAAAAATTTAAATGAAATAAATCAATACATCAATGGTCGCATCAACATTGTAAGACGTAACGTGAACACACTGTTTTTCGTTACGTCATCTGACACAACTTCTATACACTCCATATTTTTTTCTTTTGGGGCCCCACAATTCTTTTTGCACCCGGGCCCCGACTTAAAGAAGGCCGGCCCTGTTCAAACAACTTTATTTTTTCGCAAAACCCCTGAGACATTTTGCGGAACCATGTACTAATCTATATCAACTGTGATTGCCTCTATTGGTACATAGCCTAACAAGAAAAGAAGATATACAATAGATTGTACCGACATCTGCACGCACAAAACCTCCACAAAACTTCCACAAACAAAGGCACATTTTATATTAAATTTGTAAGATGACAGAAAGTCAAGTCAAACTGTCACATCTGACCTAAAGAGCAGATAGAAAGAATAAAACATTGCTAACTTACAAACATTCTTCATAGACAATCTGCTGGAGGAGATTGGGAAACTTCTGGACAATGGTAACAGGTTCACCCGATGTCATGGAAATGCCATACATAGGCACAGTGGTATTGAACTCAGTTTGACACAATCTTGCAGTGGTTATATTATTGCAACTGAAACATCAAGCAAGAGCCAATTGCAATTGAGTCTGAGATTTATAGGAGCAAAAAAGAGGCTTTTGTTACCTGTCAACTGCACTTCTAACCATTCTCCAATTTCTATCCAGACCATTAAATTTTTTGTAGGATTGAAGCAGCTTTTCCTGCACTTGAATTGGATCTGACAGAGTCCTGCCATTCCTAAAAGGGTAGCCTGGCAGCTGACTGACAAGACGATTTACCATATCTCTACATGGCAAACAAAAACATTCATCTCTTATTGCAGATTTAGCAGTTTTTGGAAAAACCCAACCAAAAAAAAAATGTCAGCATTTTGTGTCATGGTTGGAAAATCTTTGCAACGGGTAATCGCTGTTCGAATACTAATCGTTAGTAGACTACGCGCGAGATGGGGCCTGGGTCAGCAACGAATGGATAAAATCCATAAATGCACAACGCATAAATATTTTACCATTTCTTATTTACATTTCATCCATTAAACAAATGGTCAACAATACGGTAATTAGTAAGTATAGCCATTGCCAATCAGTGAGACATTTATTTTATATCAATTAAGGCCCATATTGAAATGTGACTTTGGAGCCCCAGGAGCAGATTTCAGGTATTGGAACTTCAGAGAAAGATTTCTAGTTTGGGGGCTTCAGAGGCAGATTTCTGGTATTAAGGTCACAGAGACAGATTTCTAGTATAGAGGCACCAGAAGCACCAGAGGCAGATTTCTGGTATGGAGGCCCCACAGATAGATTTCTGTTATGAGGTCCCAAAAGCAGATTTCTAGTATAGAGGCCCCAGAGGCAGATTTTTGGTGAGGAGGCCCCAGAAGCAGATTTCTGGTGTGAAAGCCCCAGAAGCAGATTTCTGATATGGAAGCCCAGAGGCCGATTTCAATTCTTTAGATCCCAGAGGCAGATTTCCATTCTTTAGGTCCCAGAGGCAGATTTCCATCCTGAGGGCCCCAAAGGCAAATTTTCATTCTGGGGGCCTCAGAGGCAGATTTCCATTCTGGAAGCCCCAAAGACAAATTTTCATTCTGGGGGCCCCGAAGGCAAATTTTTATTCTGGGGGCCTCAAAGGCAGATTTCCATTCTGGAAGCCCCAAAGACAAATTTTCATTCTGGGGGCCCCTGAAGCAGATTTCTGGTCATTGGGCTCCAGAGGCAAATTTCTGGGGCCCTTCTCGTAGCTTTTTATTTAATCTTATTTTTGTATCTATTATTTTTTTCAATTTGGAAGTTCCTACTGCTGCATGGGCCCTTCTCATACAAGAACTGCAAGAACCTATAAATCTGCTCCTGCAAAGCGCTAACTCTCCAATATTGCAAACTAAAATCCAAAAAACCTAAAGCTACCAACTGAGTGAACAACGTTAACGTTTTAAAGTTTTCCTAGATTACACAATTTAAAGGCCATAAAAGGGGCGCATTGAGTGCAAGACACCAGGCCCTGGGCTAGCATAGGGCTCCAGAAAAGTATGAAATCAATTCATTTGCATTAGAATAAAAAATAAATAAAAATAAATTATTATTTATCATTCAGATTTTTAAGCCCAAAATTATTTGCACCTGGGCCCCTCAATTAAACAAGACCGCTCAATTGTTTATAAATTTTTAGTGAAAAAGCTACAATTCTAACAGCACCCAGGCCCTTTTTTGGATCGTGATATACCAAGCGCGCCGGGTAATTGTCAAATAATTAGGTCCGGATGAATCTTATCTGACAAAAAAATGAGTACTGACCTAATTTTGACAATTACTCAAGCGCGAGGTGCATTTTATGAGAGAATTTACCGATAGAAAATCGAAGAAACGGCCATGAAAAGTTCGAATGTAATCAAAATGCCATTTGTATTTTGGTTGGGAAAACCCACAACAGATGGCGCAAAGGACAAGCGTGCATTATTGAAATGGTGAATGCAGCCACCTACAGCCACCAATCCGAAGGCGAAAGGGGTTTGTTACGCGCTTCGGGATTGGTCGAACGAATGATGGCCGTTTTGTTACGCCATTCTGATTGGTCGTCAAAGCACAATAGAACATTGTCGAAGCTAGTGGTAAATTCTCTACGTCGTTATATATATCGTTTTTATATATTGTTATAGATAATTATAATAATAATAGTTTATTCCGTAATACGTAAATTTGCGCCCATTTTGGATTTCGCCTTTTTCACATTTAGCAAAACGGCTAAAACATTTTCAAAATTTTCCAAACAAATTTTGACATTTGCTTTGAGTTTTTCCATCAAAATAAATCAAAATAAGCCAAATAAAATCGATTAATACTTTGGATATTTTTCACCATTTGGTCCCAGACATGTTGGCTCCAGTAGATAATCTCCCCAAATGTTTCTCTGCTTTCGACCGTTCCATTGCTGACACCTTTGCAGTGGCTCCACTAGTGTCGAGGTGAGGAAACACAATCCTAAAATCTTTAAAAATCAAAAAAATAATAATAATAATAATTTGATCGAAGTGTTTACTAGAGTTTGTTCAGTTAGTACTCTGATTTCAGGACACCGAGAGCGAACGATTGAGTTTTTTGTGAGCAAAAGTTACCTGTAGAGTGAGTTGAGTAGTTGCCTTCATTATTTTTCTTTCACCTGTTGCTTCGTGTGACCTGCTGCTCCAAGGCGACCTGAGCTCTTAAATGATCACTTGTGGTTCAGGTTGAATATGTAGCAGTCTGATTTATCTATTCCTACTGCATGAAATGGGGTCGTTCATAAATGACGTCATGATTTTAAAGGCAATTCAAATTGTGTTCTAATTCACAAATAAATAAATTATAGATTAAAATTAAAATATATTATATTGAAGAATTGATTTATAATTAAAATTTATTTTTATTTTGGTTTATAATTTTTTTTATTTTTTTTATTTTGTGGATAAAATTTGATTTTTTTAAATAATTTTTTGGTTTTATTTTGTTTTGTTTTATTGTTTTGTTATTTTTTTGGGGGTTAAATGGGGGAAATGGTTTTGGAATGTAAAAATTTTAAGGTTTTTGTGTTGGTTTTTTGTTGTATAAGCGGAAAAACCGTTTTGTTCTGACGTCATAGATGAACGCCCACCCGCATTCTTATTTCTTTTAGGTTAAACTTGACTACTGCTCGTTTCCGGTAGGATATCCTTTTGCCCGATAGCTGCAGGCGAGAATCGAATTTCGAAAGAATTTAAATACTTCAAGTCTGAGCATTTATAACAGCGTCACAGACTCACAGTCAACGGAAATGAGAAAATTGGAGCAAAAATGGCTCCCGATAACATCAATCTTTTTTTAAAAAAAATAAATTATTAACCCAAACAAAAAATAAATCAAATCAAATTAAAATAAACGTAAATTATAAAGAAAAAACGATTTCCAAAATAATTTTATTCATTTCTATCATTTTAATTAAATAAACAACAAAAAACTCAACATCCCTCAGTTCGAAAAACCGCCGCTAGATGGCAGCAAGTCCCACAACGTAGTAATCCACCGAAACCATCCAAACCAAAACGATCAACGAGATAAAAACTCACTTTAAAAATAGAATTGGTGTCATGAAAACAAACTTTAAACTCGATTAGTATCTGATAACACATAAAAAAAAAGAAAAAAATCGCTATTATATTCCCTAATCACACATCCGCGAGATCCACCCATATTTCCCCAAAAAAAACCACGTGATTTGTGATTTCCAAACAAGGCCATTCACAAACCAAACCAAAATAATTAAATTAAAATTAAAATCTTAATTTAATTGATTAATTAATCGATTATTTACCGATTAAAGCGAATAACACTAAAACGGCCATTTTGTCAGATTTGAAAAACCAACACCAGGATATTTTTGGCGGGAATGTGTTATGAGAGTTGGCTTCTCTCCCCGTAGTAAAGTCGACTTTCCCTGAGTAGTTCAGTTGTGAGTCTTTTTGAGGATTGAGAAGAAGAATAGGTGCAGATAGTGTGTGTGTGTGTGTGTATGTGAGTGTGGGTCACGTGGGTTTAAAATGAAGAGCAGTCATGCTTCAACATCCCACCTGCATCCGTTGTTAGTGTTCTGTTTGATCTGGCCATTGGTATTGGTCAATCTTCAAACTGGAGGTAAGTTATTCACTTTCTAGTTTAAATAAACACCTTGTTTTAATCAGTGGTTTGTTTAAAGGGTCCAGGGACCCCAAAGGAACGCGGGTGGAGTTTTATGGTAAGAAAATTTTTTTTTTTTTTTTTTTTTTTTTTTTTTTTTTTTTTTTTTTTTGTTGTTTGTTGTTTTTTTTGTTGTGAATTTGATAGGTGTTCAAATGGGCAAATACCTGTGTTTTATGTCAGGTGTTGGTTTACAAAGTGTTTAATTTCAGTGTTTTGTTGTTGGTTTGGTAGGGTTGTTTTGTTTGGGGGGTGGGGATGGGGTTTTTTGGTGGTGGTTTGTGGGTTATAGGTGGGTTTTTTTTTTTTTTTTTTTTTTGGGTTGGGAATGATAATTTTGTGAGTTTTTGGTTAAAATGGTGGTTTTGGGGTTAAATTGTGATTTTTTTTAGGTTTAAATTGTAATTTTTTTTTTTGGGAGGAAATTTGAATTTTTTGGAAGAAAATTTGTATTTATTGGAAGAAAATTTGTATTTTTTGGAAGATAATATGAATTTTTTGGAAGATAGTATGAATTTTTTGGAAGATAATATAAAGTTTTTAAAAGAAAATCTGAATTTTTTGATGGAAAAATCTGAATTTTTTGATGGAAAAATCTGAATTTTTTGATGGAAAAATCTGAAT
>JAQFXT010001719.1:0-15675 GCA_034683725.1 Strigamia crassipes
CTGAAATGTGTCATCACATGCCATTGTTCTGAAATGTGTCATCACATGCCATTGTTCTGAAATGTGTCATCACATGCCATTGTTCTGAAATGTGTCATCACATGCAAGATACAAATATTCAAATCATTGGTTTTATACAATCTAATCACCGGTAAAAGCAAAAACTTAAAACGAAAGTAGTTCTATGTTAAATTTTTTTTTTGATGAAACTTGTCTGGAACATTAAGATTAAGCAATCAGATGTTGCAATAGCCGTTTGGGATAATTGCAAGAATCCGAAGAATCCAAATCTACAATAAAATACAACTTAAAGTGATACAATAGGTGTGTGCGCGCTCGTGTGATGGACTTCTGTGTCTGAAATAGCACCGAACCGAGTGTAATTCATCGGCCATCCGCACCTGTCACGTTCACACTCACCGTCACCGTCACCGTCCAACAAAGATTTCGATGACAACACAAAAAAATATTTGCGAATTATTTTCCCCAAGTTTGTTGATCTTACATCTAGTAACGTATTCAAAAGATAAACATATTCTGTAGTATAAATTAGTAACAGTATATTTTCAAACTGCTGTTTATGTATGCATACCGTGTATTCATGTTAAAACTTCTATTTCGTATGCTACTTCAAGCTGGGTCTGTAAACAACAAATATTTTCTTGTAGACAGATCTACGGTTTCACTTATTTGTTTACAGAATATTAAAAATATTAAACTTTTGGTCAACATTGCATATATTCATTCCATTATCATTTTCAAACACCTGAAAACCTGTTAAGTGCCAGCAGTTAATTTAAATAAAACTCTGAAATAAAATCAACGATTTCTTTGTCGTTTACAAGTTAGATCTACTGTGTTTCTATTGAGTTTTGTTGGGCCAGATCCTTGAGCATTAAAGAACACGAGCGGAAATGGTAGAAATTAGCATATCACTGATTTATTAACTGGACACACAAGGTGGCGTCTCAAGAGGTATGGCGCTACAAACAACAAAGGTCGTAACTCAAACTATGAAGTGACATACACTCCAAGATCGATGGCCATGGTTAGTTGGTCACTCAGATTCTTGCTTTGGTCATAGTGCGCCAGAGAAACGAATGCTGGAATACCTAAAAAAAAAAAATAGAAAGGAAGGGATACGTATGACAGAACGATGTGGTGATATTCTCAAACTCTTTTCAAAGGGGGAAATGTGACCACTTGACCACTACAACCACATCATTGTCCACCTTGTTTCTAAACCATGTTCAATGAAAAGTCACGTTTCCATAAGACGAATAAAAAGTAGCAACTTCTTTTCAATCTTAGACTCACCTTTTGTCCTCATTAATTGTGTTACCATGTCTTGTATTATGTTGAAATCAAAAACCACTCATCCCTAAATTCGATAATGGTATTTTACTTTGCTCTCAAAAAATAAAACTCCTTCACACATCGCAACCTTAATCCAATCCAATATCACTGGAGACCAAAAAAAAAAGAAGAAATCACACGACTTTAATGCGCAAAACAAATTCATTCCAAACCTACTGAATAAATAAAACTAACTTTACAGATAAGCAAACAAATATAAAATAAAATAAAAACTAATGTTACGAATCAACACAAACTAAATCTTCCACAGTAATAAAAAAAAAGTCTTATTTTTCATTTCCATAATCCAATATTTATTAATAAATAAAGTGTAAAGCAGTGTGTGCCACCATCTGCAATTCACTTCAATTTTCGATCGGTCGTTTTACTAGTGATAACAAATGTGTTGTTGAGTTTTGTTGACAATCCAGAACAATATATTTGTCGGAAATATATATCCCGTGTCATTTGAAGAAAAGAATTATTTGCCAAAACTTCATCAAACTGAGACCAAAATATATGAGTCGAGGGAATTGAGAAAACAACTCGAATTCATAAATATCGCCACATTACAGGAGGTGGACACAATAGCAATAGTGACGTTTGCACTAAGCAAAGATAGACCGATCTTCCTTCGACTAAACACACATCTTCATTTTACAGTGATTTATGCTGAAGCAACATTCCTGCCAGCTTACGTCAATGGACGTATAACGTTGCCTTGTATGCAGATGACAAGTGAGGCTGCAGTGTGATCTGACCTAACTGGAAAACGGGTCTCCCATTTATTTCAATGATGGTGGCAAATTGCTAATAAATTGAAGACCGCTTCAATGAGGCGAGAGAGAATTATGGTAGAGGTCAATGTCCAGAGTTAAAGCAACGAACACTAGAAGACTGAAAAAAAAAAATTGAAAAAAAACTATAAAAGAAAAAATACTTTGTCTAATAACTTGGTCTTTTTGAATTTCCAAGAAACACCAAAATTGAAGAACTAAGTTAATACCTATAAGATTTATGTGCGTTTAATCAACACCTCCCTTTTGGAGCGACAAATTGGGAATCATCCACATCACGAGAAATGTCAAAACCATTTCAATTTCAAGATTCTTTTCCGACGAAATGGTGTACCCCTTGCCAAAAAAATGTCATCTCCACATCCTGTTAGAAACACAAGCACAAAAGAGTTCCTGTTTTCTTAACCTACTAATCGGTCATTGGACAAATCTGCAGTGCAGACTAGAATAAGAACGACCTCGTGCATTTTCTATTTTTAGTTTAACTAGTACAATTGTAAATGACTCGGTATTAGCAAAAATGAAGATTGCTTGCAAAAGTACTACGAAACTACCGTAAATGTTCTCATTCAACGCGGAATAAAAAGCAACGTGGTATACTTTACTGCGCGGTTGGAAAGCCAACCTGCGCAATTACAGCGTGGGTCTCCAGCACGTACAACGTTTTTGTTCTAAAGCGAACAACTTTTGCACGTTTTTGGCCTAAAGCAAACAATTTTTGTATGATTTTGATCTAAAACAAACAAAAGCTTGTTTACACCAAATATATCGATTTTTGTCTTAAAGTATTAATTATTTCACTTAAAGCAGTATTTTAACACATTAAAATGCATTATTTCATTTAAATAAATAAAAACAAATAATATTTCAAACAGACCCCATTCTGTATTTTGCAAGGGTCTCCATTAGTATGTGAAGGTAATCTCAATATTGTAATTAAAACGTTGAGATTATAATGTTCTTTATTCGTTAATTGGTTACTGGAGTATCTTTGACCCTCTAGTTGGCAGTTACATAGTAACATAGTTACAATAAGTTTCACATCAAATAAATAAACTCCCAAAGCAAATTCAAAATTATAAATTTTGACCGCAACACAATTTCTCCATTTTCGAAAGTCGTAAACAACTCCAATTGCGTTGATTGATCCTGAAGACGGAAAAATCCTGCGATGAATAAATTAAACATCATGCACAATTCGGTTCTATTTCTATCTCGCTCTCTCAATTGCATTGTACTCACTTAAAGTCACAAAAATGAAAATTTAGCTGCGTGTGAACACACTGACGATTGTTTACAATATTTTATAGCATTTTTACGATGTGTGAAAAATAAAATTTTAAGTTTCCCAGCTTTAAAATTAGGTAAAGACGCGTTCCAAGTTTTGTCACTGATTTCCCACCATCCTTCACCCTAGTTTCAAGTCATTGTGCGCCTTCGTGCTTTTTCCTTACGCCATTAAACTAATCCTAGAGGGAGTCACAATTGGGGAAGATTTCTTTAATCAGCTCTATTGCAATGATGTTGAATAATTGAAGAGTACAAACTTGTTCGACTTGACAGCGTTTATCTCGATGCTATGTTGTGTGTTTTAATCGCTGAATCCTCGCTTTCAACTTACCAACAACGAGTCACGTAAAGTCATTAGGGCCTTTGCGCATCACTTGCCATATACACCTTCTCTTTTACTTTCCTCTTCACAAGAACAAATTTGATCTGTGACAGAGTTGTTCGCTGACACGTAAACCTGCGAATTTCATTTCCACCTACGGCTGGCAGCACAGCGGACCGAGCCAGCGTTTCGTTTCGTTATTTAAACATTTACTTCTCAAGAAAAGTAAATAAATTTAGGTAATTGCTCTTTCTATCTGCTAGAAAGAAGCAGCTCCACACTAACCCATAACAAACACATCCATCACAGTGCTGAAAAATTAATTTACTTTCCTTCCTGCTTTTTCCGTCATCAATTTGCTCACATTTTTTATAGTCCAATTTAGAAAAACATTCCATGTTTTCTTGGGCCTTGCAACCATTCCTCACTCACTTTTTTCCGTTTTACTTCCACTTCATTCCCCGCCTCTTTTTCCAAATGCGAAAACAAAAAGAATAGTGAGTTGTTGACAAAAGAGCCTTGCTCTTACTCATCTCTATCTCTACAGCTTTACTTGCGCAAAACCCGTCGCATCAGGTGTAGACCGCTGTGCTTACATTATGTTGACGCGAAGTGGACTCTGCGTTCCCGTCACGCTAGGAGGATCTACGTGAATACGTAAAGGGGGGGTAAACCGCATTACACAAATTCAAAAATAAAGTCAGTTTCTTAAAAACAATTTTTTTTTAATAAATAAATAAATTTCAAACTTTCAAACAGACTCTCTAATCTTCTCCGTCTTATACGTAATTAAAATTTTAAATTAGCAAACAGTTTGTTTTTAAATTTCCTATTGGCCATCCAAAGCACCTGGCTGTATTCGCACCACTTCAATCAAATTAAGTTTTTTTTTTTTTTTTTTTTTTTTTTTTTTGCACAGATTCAAATTAAATTCTTAGTTTAAATTGAACCTAAAATTTTTAGAGAATGTTTTTTCCTAAGAACAGATATCAAGTTCAAACTTCCCAATTACAAATTAAATACCAAAATTAATTTTGGATTTGGTGATTAAGCCATTCTGAGCTAAGTTCGCCATTACTCACATATTCACTAGTTTTCTCTCGGTTGACTAGCCAGAATTTTCTTACTGCTTAATACAAAGAGTTCAGATTTCTCATCGTACTAGAATATTTCTTTCCAGCGCTGTAATCAAGCAACAAAAATGTAAAAAGCAAGCAAAAAAACTTTTTGGAATTTTGCCTGGTAGTTGTGAATCAGGCTTTAAATTGATGAATTTAAGACATAAAAAACCCTTTAAAATTTGATTACTTTTGACGGCTAGAGAACTGCCAATTTAATTTTTTTTGTGCGCATTAAAAAAAAATAAAAGGAAAATAAAAGAAAATAAATCACACACATCTCTGTCCTGACGCATGACTTGTCAACTTATCTAGCAAGAAACCCATTCAAGTACAAAGCTAGTAGAAGAATTTTTTCAATTTTTCAAGGGTACCAGCTGCTGGTCGAAAGCGATAACTGCACACTAAGTCCGCACGGATTGCTCTTGTTTTATTTTACAATCCTTGTACACATCCTTTCACGGGTAATTTAATCCGCAAAGGTCTAGCCGGGCAATTTCAAATTTCATTTTTCTGCCATCCACAACTTTGTTCAAGAGTACGTAAAGTTATACACTCGAGATAAAATAAAATCGTTAGTTACACAAAAAATGCTTGATGAATATCTACATCATAAATCTTAAATTGGCATATTATCATTAAAAGTCATCTAAATGTTTAAATTAAAAATGTAACAATAAAACGTATGCATTAATTAAGAACTAAGTCACTAACCAAAATATTTAAGCTAATAATTAATTAATTATCATAAAGTGATTTAATCCAGCAAATTATTTTATTTTAATTTCTTAAATTGATTTCCAAGATCCCCGTCTTTCTATAATAACTTCACAACACTTATTGAATAATAAATGAAAAAAACAAAATAGAAATTTAGTCTATATGTGATTTTGATTTTGATCTTACTCACCGTGTGAATAATTGAAATATCTCTGCAACTGCACCCGACTCCAATAAATTTAAGTTCGTTAAACTATTTTCAAGTGCTTTCAAGCGCTTCAAAAAAGAAAATGCGTAATTCATCATAATTACCAAACGCGTAATAAGTCAACATTTAAAAATTGTATTCCACTCAACCGGGAATCGTAAATTTTAAGTTGTTTTGAGTATGGAGAAAGCAGTCAACAACAACAAAAAAATTGAAAAAAAATAAAAAATAATAAATAAAAAAAAATAAAAAATCGGATAAAGAAGCAAACCAAAGTGGCCAGAAACGGCAAAAAAAAAAGAAAGAAACACTTTTCACAAAGACGCTGGTCCGCATTCCAAGCATGGTTGCAATACCAGAGCCAAAACTGTGGCGATCGTTGCTCTGATGACACAGAGACCCGACCACGATATCTATTCCGGTCGCGAGAGGCGCAAATGCACTCCCGGTCCCCTTCAACCACCGATCTCTTTCGCTTTTTTGAGCAAGGTGTGATTGTGCTGGAGGGGAAAATGGACTCTCCAACCTGCCCCCACTTTACAGTTTGGGCAAAGCTTCAAACATAGAAAATTTAATCAACTGTCGACTACACTCAACTTCTTCCATTATCCCCAGGTTTTCAAAGAAGAGAAAGAGAAAGAAAGAAAAAAAAAAAAAGAACTTGGTGGTTAAAAAACTCATTTTCAATTTTAATTGGCGGCTAAAGAAAATGGTACAACAATTTTATTGCTTCAATTCTCAATTCCCACTACTTTAAATATTGATCTGGACTTTAATACAACCGCCGTTTCCTTTCATTGTATTCAAGCTTAGCAGATAAGCCCAACTCGAGACGAGCTTGATTTGCGTTAAGCGTGTATACTTTCTCACATGTTCAGTACGTTTTAGCATGTAAATAACACTGCATTTCACATTATAAAAACAAATTGTATGCTCGAACAATATCTTATCAACAGTTGTAAGATAAAGTTGCACTGATAGAACTGTCAGGAATTACCATCTGCATTTCTCCAGAAATTGAAAATCAGCCAGTAAATCGTAAACTCGCTGTTGGTAGCGATTTCTTTGATTTGGTTAGTGCATTAATGCGTCGTACGCATAAACATAAACCGAAATTTAAGCTTTGTGGTGATTCGTTGCATGTGAACTTCTTTGCATCACCTATGCATTTCACCCAATGCGCGTAGTGATTTTGTGTGCTGTAACGCATTGTTGTTTTGTGCTTTATGCTTGCGCCTTAACGCTGAAGCAACAACGCATGCATGTAAACTTATAATTAGTTTTACGCTTGCGTATTAACGCTGAAGCATGTGAACTTAGCTTAAAACAATAAAAACAGGTGCATTCATACAAAGTCACGTGTAACGTTTAGTTAAATATGTTTTGTTGTTTAGATGTTGTGCACATACCCACTGCGACTAAAACCAGACTAAATCGCCATTTCTCTAGTTAGATCGAGACTAGCAGTTTAGATGTGTTGTTTAAAATGCTATTTGTCCAAATTATTTTAGTACGAAAGTTGACTTATCTTGTTACATAATCGAGTCTTGAAAAAATTGTTATTCACAGTTTGCAGACGAATTCTATTGGTTAAACCATATCAGATCATGAGTTCAACCAATGGAAAGTTTGTCCCTTTGTTGTAAAACGGTTTTCTTGTAAGTTTAAATATTTACAATTGTCCCGAGAATGAGGTCAGTTAGAATTTCTTCAAGGGAATGTCTTGATGCTCTCCTCTGCAATCGAGTTTTCTGCCTTTCCTTAAAAATATTTAAATCTAGCAAAAGGTTTTTAACTGATTTAGCTACTCAGACAGTTGTAAACGCTTTGATTGAATTTTATCTCATGCAAAGTTTCTAAATCACTTAAATTACTTCACACAAAAACGTATTAAACGCCTAAAAAAAGAAGGGTTCACTGACTTTTATCTATTACCAATAAACATCATCATTAAATAATTGTTATTTATTATTCACCCCAACTTGCTATGGAAATTTCCAGTAAAAGCCTTTGGCGTGTACATCGACTAAAGATAAACATTTTCGCGCCAGTTCTTACACAGTCTTCAACTCACACGTATAAGCAATAAAAATGAAAATAAACCCAATGGAAATGCGCTTGCCACCTCGCTTGAGCATATTGCAGCGGTATTAAGTACAGCATAAGATGCAAACGAATGACTTCCCAAGCTAAACTTGCTCACGACGAGCCGAGAGACGAACCAAAAGAGGTTGTTCATCTTTCTTGATGTAAAACTTAAAAATCGGATATTTGTTTTTTAAATTTTTAAAATCAATGCCGTTAGTTTCACTCTACTGCGTCCAGTTTTTACATTTAAATAAGAAAAATAGAAAAGAAAAATAAATTGATTCTAGAAAATCTGTCCAATGATCCACAGCTTCGTCGTTGCCTTGGAGATAGCACAGAGATCAATGAGAATAAAACGAGAGCCAAGAGCCTCTTCTCGGTCGAGACGGGAGAATCCACGGCCCTCAGGGTTCCATTTAGGTTGGAAGGTGAAATGTCTGAACTTTCAGTACTCTCGACAAACCTCCTTCAGATCGAAAATAGAAGAAAACAGAAAAATCAACTTTTTTTTCTTTCTTCATTCTTTGCCTTTGTCTTAGTTTTCTTATCGAACTGTGTATGATTATATATTTTTGCTTCAATACACATTAGTTTCGATTCCAGGAATTTACCAAAATTACGATATTCCGTTTCTTCGTAACCGGTACGACGTAAATAATAACCGAGTCGACTTTCGTCTTCCCAAAAACAAGTTTATTTATTAAGTCAAAAAATAAAAGGACGGGAAAATAAATTTAAAATGAATTGAAAATGTAAAGCCGATCTTGCTGAACCTCCAAGTAATCTGACCCGTAATTAACCTCTGTTAAAAGAATCTAATAAAAGAAAAATCACCATTTCTGTTTTAATTGCTACTTACCACTTTTGGACCTGATTGTATTTCTAATGAAAGACATTTAAGAATAAAAAAAAGAAAAAAGAAAAAAAAAAACAAGTTAATTGATCCGTGATTGTAAACAACCTCCCACAGTCTCAAGTTTCCGAATCGGTGTTTGAACAAAGCCATAAAATTAGAAAATTCAGTCTGAAATTCGCTGTAATTATGGTGTGTTTGTTTACATCAGTTTTCAGTGAATTGCAATTGCATAATTACACGACGAGTCAATAAAAATAAAGGTCGTGTAGTTTAATTTATAACAAATAACCAATATTTTTCCTGAATATTCAAACCGATTACTTCGATAATTGATTGATTGATTGATTGATTGATTGATTGATTGATGGCTTGGCTTGCAAAGTTTGCAGCCATAGTAAACTGTTTAAGTGATTGCTTTCTATTTTTTCACATATCCTGTGGTAGGGTGCCCATTTAATGCAAAAAGCAAATCCAAAGGTCAGGCATTTCATCTTTCTTTGATAGGTTAGACTTCATGGAAACGACGGAAATTGAAAAGCTCTTCTGCCCTCCTTTGGCCTGAGTGCAGCGTACTCAGTTGAAAAATATATAAGCGACCAACGGCCAACCATCGCTCACAGTATGAGGTAAATGTCAAAATGCTTTTATGCGAAGGTTGTATGTGAGTTCGTCATGTGAAGAAAGTCTTCTTAGTGGACAAGAAGCCCTGTGAAGAGGGAAGCAATGAAATATACGAAGGCCAAGCGAGAGCATCATATGTTTTGCTGGCTCGACTCCAGAACTCGAAGCAAAATAATGCATTTTTCAAAGCGCAATGCTCCCAATTCCTCCTCTTTGCTCAAGTTAATGCATAAGTAAGGTGTTGTCCATAATGACTATTGGCTGAAATGTGGTGTGGCAATAACAAAAACAAAACAATTATGACTGCTTCAACGATAATCATAATTATCAAATCGAAAAAAAACAAATAAAAATAAAAAACTATGGTTTTTGTGTAAAGGCTTATTTTGCCACTAAACAAAAAGAATAAATGATCGTTTCGGAATGAACGCGCCTGCTAAATAATATTAATGGATCGGATATCCATTTATTTTTAAAAAAAGCTAAAACGGAGGCACATCGGTTTTTGTGGCGTGACATAGTTTATTCTCGTTTAGTACGTTGGCACTAGTAACAGTGTGACGCAATCGGAAGTTAAAACATTCGGTCAAGTTAAATGAAAGTCATTAAAAGTAAAATTAAATTTATTGAGCCGAAAAATTAAACCAAGTGTTGAAATAAGTATTTTCAATGTGAGCTAATTCGATTCCAAAGTCTATGTACATAGTATAAGCCACTAATTCCAAATTTCATGTTCAGAAGAATTCCCACTTGGTTAGAATCGCTTGAAGCCACGGAAATAAATTAAGTTTATCTAAAAGTTTAGTTCAATAAACATACTACAGTCAAACCTCGTTTTAACGAATCGCAAAGGACCAAAAAATCTAGCACAGCGTGTAAACATGTGTCATGTGATTAATTTTCAAAATTCGTTATAAAAGGGCTTGTGAGTAATTGAGAATTCTTAAAAATTCTTTATAACGAATAATACGTAATATCGAAATTTTTTAACATGGAGTTCTATGGGAAACCAACCATTTCATCTAAAAAAAATCGTTATATCGCGGTTTGTTATAACGAGGTTCAACTGTATTTCATTTCTCAGACAGGTCTGCTTTCGTCATACCCAATCATGCGTGATTATGCTAAAATTTCTGCCAATTTCCCTTTTAAAACATAAAATTCAACCAGACCAAATTTTGTTTTCAGTACAATGCATATGGATCGAATTTAAAATAATTTATCACATTCTTCGCCAACTGGGTTATTCTACATGGCTCAATCCCTGATTTTTGATCAACTATCCATAAGGGGTAAGTTTTCTATTTATTCAAAATGGTTTTCAGTATGTAAACATAAACACGCCAACATTGAAAGATTAACTTTACTGCATATTCCCATCATATTGGAATATTCGAGTATCTACTTAATAAAGTAAACATACCATTCAGTTTGAACAGCAGCAGATAATAAGATTTCTACATTCTGTTCTTGTTTGCATTATGTTTCATTCTACTTTTCACAATGACACACATATATATTTGCGCATGGACAAACATCAATTTTTCCTTGAAGTCATCTTTGACTGCGCTAACGTACTGCTTACAGCGCCGCTAAACAGTTTGGTTTAGCAGATAAAGTTAGATACGCTTTTCAATATTCATCTAAACCGTTTACAAAACTTTTTCTTTTTTTTAAAAACCTCCTATTTGCTAATGACCAAGCCAGCCATCATTCCAGATAGTTCGTAATCTCACCTCTAGTCTGAGCTTCGGTTCCCTATCTGCCAGTTCTGGCCATTTTAAACAAATTTAGCCTTTAATGTATTGTGTATTTTATGTTTATTTGCATAAGTGGTTAATAATTGATTTTATGGATATTTAAATGGATATTAAAACGCATCATGTTGACCTTATAGGTTGCAAACACTGATCTGTATCCTTGAGCTTGCGACAATGCCAACCAAATGAAGTTTTTCACAACTTTTTATAAACAGCCGTGGCCAGAACATTAAAAAAAATTTCAACGCAATAAACTCCTTGAATAATTTTAGTTTAACAATTTCCATCGCATTATTTTAACTTCAGAACTCGATCTTTATGTCTTCACAAGCTAATTAAAATTATCATTTATCGTATCCCAAACTGCTTTAAAAGTAAGTTATCTTCTTTTAAAAACTTCTTCTGCAGACGACGCGATCAAACTTGGCATGCATATAAAAAACAAATAAAAAAGCAATTCCAAATACAAGTGCCTATTAAATTAATGCGGACATTTCACTGCAGTCAGAACCCGAAATTCCCGTCGATACACCACATTTCCATGCCATAAGCATGTCTAGTTTTAAGCAAGCCTGTTGAAATAAAGTCAAATGACAAACAAATTGCTCGAATTGCTGCAAACGGACATGGCATAACAACGCTTGGTTCGCAATGGCCAACGTCTCAACGAGTTCACAAGTGGGCCACCAGAGAAAAGCCCACAATCACAAATAACCTCATATGCATGCAAGGACCATCTGACACCTCAACATACGTGCACCATGACTTGACTTCCCTGACAACACTCTTCTCTACACGTCAGTTTCTCTAGTTAACAAGTGACAGTGTGCGGTTTACCTTCAAACGACAAATTAATCTCATCTACCAAATTGATGGAACCGACCAGCTGGCATCAATTACTTCACCTTTACGAATGCGTGACAACACCAAAACTATTTTCAATACCGGCCACACTTTGCACACTTTAATCAACATGAATCAATTGAAAATATAAAATTAAATTAAATGAAATAATAAAATAAAAAATTTTCCAAACAAAGTTTTGTATTTTCGACATAAAAATCCAACAAAAAGATAAAAGTTAAATAAAACTAAGTAATTCTCTTGGTAATTCGTAATTATAAAGACAATACCATGCGAGCTCATTATACAAATAAACCCTCGTCTCAATTCCAGCGAAAATATCTGGAGACAAAGTAAAGAAATCCTCAATAACTAATGAAGTCCCATGCATTTTTTTCTTAAAAAGGCAAAGCAAATAAGAAAAAAAAAAAATTATATTATCTTATCCCCTGCGTAGACCCGCCCCATCTATAATTGGAAGGTTTTCGATAGTGCCCATAGTGAATGGCAGAGGGTTTGCCACATTCAGGGAAAGATCTTTGAGGACAGCCTAATCTGTGGGATTGGCCGAGCGCCAAATGACCAACCACCAAACTCAATAGATTTTACTTCGACGACGGAGGCTTTGTGCATTGCCAAAAGACAAGAACGGGGAAAAGAGAAGGGAAAAAACGTAAAAGGAGTAAAAAGATGTGGAATGAGGAGACCTTAACAACGATGCTGTGGGGAACAAGGAGCAGGTTAGGTCCAGATTGCTAGCTGCCCTCGCTCGACCTGTCGTTCGCTTTACGTTCACCCTTCTAGCGACTTGTTGACATCGAATAGCGCTTTTTATGGCGAATTATGCCTTGTTCCCCGTACTTGTAAGCGGCAAGCTCCGACCTTGCTGCTAGGGAGTTGTGGACCATGCTGATAACTCGCCCAGGCATCTATCTGCCACTGACGGCTCTTCTCAAATCTCCAAAGACACGCAGCAGGGAATTGGAAAATAAAGGGAAAGGAGAGAAAACGCATGTTTGTTTTATCTGTGTCTAATTAGCTTCTATCTCGGTCAATCTGCCATTTGTTTTCGCAGTGTTATTTTTATTAATTACTGGGTAAAAAACTATTTATTTTATGCATACAAACAGTTAGAATTGTTGAGATCTGTTAGTCTGATCGATTAAATGTGATATTTAGCAGAATATTACACAGAAGTTTTGAATAAAAGCTGAATCGTAGTGAGTCAAAGAAAGAACAGGTTACTCTTGCAATAATAATGCAATTGCCTATTGCATAAAAGAGCCGGATAAGGTTAGGTTTAAGGGGGTACTAGCCCCCTCCCCCCACTTGTTAAGAAAAAATGTAAACCTGAAACTTTGCAGTCGTAAAACCAAACACTTGCCAAAACAATGTCGCTAAATTGAATCTGGATTTTTGACATTTTTAGAATTTAAAAAAAAAATTGTTTTCTTTTTGATTTTTTGAAATTTTAGAATTTTTGAAATTGATTTTTTGAAATTTTGGAATCTTTTAATCGATTTTTTTGAAATTTTAGAATTTTTTAATTAATTTTTTGAAATGTTAGAATTTTCTTAATTGATTTTTTTTAAAAAGTTAAAATTTTTTAAATTAATTTTTTACAATTTTAGAATGAATTTAGAATTGCTGAAATTAATTTTTTTTAAATTTTAAAATTTCCGTTTCTTACAATCGTGTTAAGCAGAATCGTGAAAATAAAATTACAAACATTTGTTATTTGCACTTTAATAGCAATTTTAGAAAATACAAAACTTAAATCTAAATTAACTCACCAAAAGAAACCATTATTTTCAATTCATTTCTCCTCTGCCAGCAACCTTAACCCCATCCTGTGTTTATCTGTTGAACTACACACGCTCGAGCTCATCCAATCCGAAGAATAGAATCACTGGAATAATGGTGGAGCCGCGGAACTTCCGGCTATTCTAACTTAGCATCACACAGTGGTCGCTTGTAAAAATTGCTCTAGTGCTTCAAATGAATTTTTATCACAGGTCTAAAGCATGGGCACCAGCTGGTTAGATTACGGCTAATGATTTTCATAGAAATGATCTTGCATCCAATTTTTGTCGCTGAATTGCCTCAAAGGTATCAACGGAGTCAAATCCCAAAAGACAACATTTAAATAACGAGCCTCCGCTTGACCACATTACGACATCTAACTGAATAATTTTGCATACCGAAATTCTCCTCTCCGAAAATAAAAACGTATTTTAGAAATTATTGAAAGCATCCAACAGTTCTTAAAATTGCTTTAAACATAATGTGCAAACGAAAATAAAAGCCTTAGTTATAAATTTCTAAAATTTTCCATGCAACACAAATTGCACTTTGAGCATGAAGCACGTGTTCAACGGACAGTTACTTTTCTCCTATGTTTTCATAGATTGAATGCACATATTGTAAAATGATCACTATTTTATTTGTTGGTGTGACGCCATTTGGAAGCAAAATATATTCAATAATGTTATTATGGAAAAAAAAGTCTATTTCCTGGCTACACGAAGGTTTACCCAAAGTACCTGCTTCAATCTTGCAAGAACGTTATTTTATACATAAAAATAATCTTGCAAAAAAAAAATTTGCTATCCCTGGGCTCAAAGTGCAAGCAAGGACCACTTGAAAATAAGAAAATTAGAAAAATTAATGGGATGAATGATTTGTTTAATAAGATTAAATGGCAAAGTAGATAAAAATTTTAATTCCGTTGAATGAACATTTCGCTGTTTTTCAATTTAAAAGTGTTTGTTCCATCAAGCTCCAGTCCTGACGTCATTTCCTGACAGCTCGCCGCCAGCCGGAACCATCAATCCACTTTCATTTTCTTTCCTTGTTTTTTCTTGGCAGTAAGCTTGCATTCGGTTTGCAGTTAAAAACGTGTGTGACTCTTTGGCACTACAACTACTTCCAATTTACTTTTTAATGAACGGACCTAGTTCAGAATCCAATGGACCCCAATGGACCATCGTTTATTTCCAATGGACTTTCCAAGATTTTATAGGGGGAGGGGGGCCAGTATAAACAAAAAGTGGTTTGTAAACAAGATCCATTTGTTTTGGGATAAATCAAAGTAACTTGTAAAGCTAGCCCTTAAAATTGTTACAATTTTTCATTCAGATATACCGTAAAATCTGGAAAACCATTGAAAATAAACAGCAGTCCATTGGATCCCGTAAGTGCATTCGTTAAAAAGTAAATTGGATGTTGTTGTGCCAACTTGACACATGTTATAACATTCGTAGCAATATCTACCCTACTCTAGCAAAAACAACACCTCTAATGAATTTTGATTGGTTGTTTCTTTAAGTGAGTAGACAGTAGAATAATAATAATACCGTATTTCTTTGATTTAAAGTCACCCTCGATTACAAGTCGCCCTTGATTATAAGTTGCCCTTGATTACAAGTCGCCCTCAATTACAAGTATACTCTGTTTCACAAAACTTACGACATACTCCCATTGGTTGGGCATATCACAAGCTCAAGGATACATGTAACTTAATCATGTGATCATTCTCAACTAATAAGGGAGAGTCAAATTTAAAAATGGCAGTTTAGTACTCACTAAAACATTCCTAAAATAAAGTATTAACCACCTGCAAATAAATATAAAAATAAAACTTAAAAAAGTTTAAAATTAAACATATTTAAAGTAGCCAGAAAAAGAATTAGAAAC
>JAQFXT010001720.1:0-15667 GCA_034683725.1 Strigamia crassipes
GTGACTGCCTTCAGCGAATCAGAGCACAGAACCACCTATCCATAGGAAATAACACATGGAGACGTGTCCACGTTATCCTTGATTCATGGTACGACTTAGCGACAACGCAGCAGCGACGCCACAGTAGCGATGCATCGCAGTAGCGACGCCAAAGTAGCGACGCCCGTAAAATGCAAAAAACAAAAAAAGAACCCAAAAAACGAAAAAAAAACCCGACGTTCACCAAAAAAGTTATCCCGACGTATTTTGGATTTTCGCTATTTCGGCGCTTTGGGCGTCACTACGTCGGTCGCTATTGCGATCGTTTTTCTTTCGCGTCTACCATTTGATCGTCACTATGTTGATCCAACACGGAATAGAGTTTATGGAAGAGTACAAGTACATTACCGCAAACTCACTAATTGAACATTTTTAAATTTATTTGGTTCTGAAATTGGACACTGACTAGTAAAGTGAAATAGTTTAGGCATTACATTTGATATTTTTAAAAATAATCGAAATAAAAGAAAGGTTAGTTAATAGTCATAAAAAGTTTTTATGTACGACAAGGATACGCCCGGGTCCATTTGGTTTATGGCTAAGTACAACAGTTGCGTGAGTAAATTCACGCCATTATGTTACGACATTCAGTATTCCCGTTATATGTTTATTTCTTAGGGGCAATCGAGAAAACATGAATAGCTCACTCTGATTCAACGCACGAAAATTATTCTTTATCCATTTGGGAACCACACCATGTTTTCATACATCGGACAAACTATCGCAAACAGCATCATAAAATCACAGCACGCAAACAAAATAATAAATTTGTATTCAACTAGACGCAAATGTTGGGACGTTTAAGTGATTAATACCGCGAGTGTGCCTTGATCGAGGCTAATGTTATTGTTTAACGTCACACGACGGTTTTGAGTCGTAACCGCTCCTCCCTTCAACTTCCTTCGTAACCCGTGTTGATGCGTATGCAATGCGATCCGATAATACCGAGAAATATTTCAACAACAAAAATTGATGAAAACCAACTGGAAAACTGGATACGTTTGTTAGTAAAATTTCATTTCCAACCTTATCGGATGTGAAGAAATTTTACCCGACATGTACAAGTTCAGTAACTGCGTGCAATAAAAATTGAATTCGAGATTTTTTGATGCGTGGACGTTTATGTAAAGAAAACTTAATTTTTTTTCTACCGCAAAATAATGGAATTGAACACCTGATTCACAAATTCGTAAAAAATTATGCTTTGGTTATTTACTTTGCCAATAGGGGTTTGGCGATTAAGTTTTTTAACTTCAAATAACTTATAATCTATAATTCGTAACAATGAATAACCGCAAAAACGAATTACGCGTTTATTCATACGCGTTTGCACGTCATGTGGCTATTCGATCGCAATTGGATTGAAACACGATTCGCGATTAATCAATGACATTGTTGGGGGCCGTCCATATATTACGTAACGCCTTAGGGGGGGGAGGGGGAGTAAAGTTTTGTTACAAAGTGTTACGAAGGGGGGAGGGGGTATCAATAATGTTACGTAACACCACTTTTAAAATTTTTGAAATTTTTGACATTTTTAAAATTTAACAAAATGTTAATAAAAATATGTAAAATCATTGAATGTATTCCTGCAATACATTAAATCATGAAATCAGTCTGTTTTTAATAAATTTGGCTTTTAATTTAAAAACATTTTCAAAAATTTGGGGGGGGGAGTGTTGAGTTTTATTACGTAATTTTCTAGGGAGGGGGGGTTGTGAATTTGTTACGACTGTGTTACATGGGAAGGAGGGGATCTAAAAATCAAAAAATAAGCGTTACGTAATATATGGACGGCCCCTTACGCTATTCAATTAAAAAAATTATTGTTTTTTGTAAATAAGAGAGAACTTTTCTTTGTTTGTTTATTGCGTTGTGTTTAATAAAAGATTAGGTATCTATCTATCTATCTATCTATCTATCACATTAATCTGTCTCCTCCGAAACCACAGGATGGATTTCAAATCCGAAAAGTGCATCGATGGCTCTCGATGCCGAGATTGGTGCTGGCTACTTTTCGGATCGATGTTACTAAGTTTTGGTGTAAATATCAAGGATTTATATCAATAGGAACGATAGAATTTTTGGGCTCTATTAATACTTCTTTAATGATCGACATGTTCAAGGTTTTTACCTATATTTTGCGTATTCTTGAACGTGTCGATCATTAAAGAAGTATTAAGAAGCCTATAGTTACGCCAATGAGTAGTTAGATTAAATACCGCGAGTATCGTTATTGACAAAGAAATAAAAAAAAAAAAATTTCAAATAATTTTTATTTCTATTTCGGACAATGAAGATCTCCACTACACTTCTGAAGCGTACTTAACTGCGCATAACTTAAATTCGATGTCGTACGAACGCTTTTTCTTGTTCATTGGAGCCATAACGTTGTGTTAATGCTTGAATGTGTTTATCAAACGTTTACCGAACGTTTTTTGGACCTGGTGTTTATTCGAAACCAGCATTTCCTAACCTGGCAATTATTCGAAGCTTCACGGTAAATTTCTTTGGGCAAAGCTGCCCTGCAATACCACAAATACTGTTATTACTCAGTGCCCTATCAATTACCAAAGTTCGCTAGAGATGGTATCAGCGAGTTGCGTAATAATGTAATGCGTAATAAACCTAACGATGAGCATGAGTGTGAAAAAAAGAAATATTTTTGCAGCAAGTTAATACCACACGCAGTAAATGGAAATTTTTATTTCACAACTAGAAATAATAAAATAATTTTATTTTCCCAGTAAAAATAAAAAAATAAAAAATATAAAATATAAAAAAATAAATAAAAAAATAAAAAAAAAAAAAGATTTCATTTCATGATGAAAAACGAAAAGGGAATCAAATAAAACAAAATACGAGAATGGGAACAAAAGATATAGTTGGGCACAGCTTCTACTGTGCCGCGATGTAGAACTGCTTCCTGAAGCCACGTAATGTCTCAGTAATTGTAATTGGTTTCAAGAATCGTTTATAAAATAAAAAAATTAATCTAGTAAAATGATTCAATATTGGTTTAATTTTTAAAAACATTTATTTTTCTGTACATTGTATGTTTGTTGTTTAGACGTTTGTTGACTCTAGTTTTTTTGTACACACAACAAGTGAAACTAAGCGAAGGAAATGTTTTGAGTTTTAAAGAAAAATTCACCCACAATTCCAAGTGCGTGTTGTTAGTCCACTTTTGGTACTTTTTTCTAGTTTTTTAGAGTTTTTGTGCATTTTTCCTGACTTTTTTGGCATTATTAAGCATTTCTTCGTCCAAAATCCTAATTATAACCATAATAAATAAAACAGATCAGAAATGGAAAATTTTATTTTACCAGTAAAAAACAAATTGAAGAACTCCATTTTTTATGAAAGTGACAAAAACAAAGAACAAGAATTGGGAGGAGGGGTTAGGAGGCTTCCTCCGCCCCTCTCCTCACAGATAATGCAATCTGAGTGGGGCGAACAGAAACTCCTGTTTCTGCCCAGTTTTTTTTTCTGCGGTGACATCACGTCCCCTTAGTCTGGCAAAAAATAATAAACAGAAAAAAATAGACTCTATTCCTATTTTTTCTGCAGCAGAAAACACCACTGGCCAATCGGATCATTTCCTTCCCATTGACGTCATCTTGACTAGGGCTTCCAATCCCGAGATCCCGAAACTGAAAATCCCAAGATCCCGGCTGGTATTTTTCGGGATTTGAATCCAAAGATTGATTTACCTTTCCCGGGATTTGCTGTTGCCACCGAATTTGATTACCTGAAGAAGGATCAACTCGAGAAAGAGACATAAAAGAGGTTAAGCTTGCATTCGGTTGGGTTCGGTTTGGTTTTTCCTTAAACCCGAACCGAACTAAAACCGAACCAATATTTTCTTAAACCGAACTGATTCGGTTTGAAAATATCGAAACTGAAACCGAAACCGAACCGAACCAATAAATAACCCGAAAGTTTTGGTCGAAGCTATTTTTATTTTTATTTTACGTAACGTGTGCAACACGTAATAATGGTAATGATCCCCACATGGGAATCATTAACACGTGTTGCACACGTTACTCAAACCTATTGGCCAAAACCTACTATCTACTAATAAGTAATAATAACTGTTTAATCCACCCGGTTTGCTTTCGGTTTTAATTAAACCGAACCGAAATTTTTGGGGCAAACCAAAAACCGAACCAAACCAAACCGAACCGAACCGAACCGAACCGTCAATCGCGCAAACCGAACCGAACCAACAACGAAACCAAAATTTAGTAAACCGAATGCAAGCTTAAAAGAGATAACCCATAATAACCCTTAAAATCCTTAAGAATCCTAAAAAAAATTTACTGAAATCATTACACTCATTAAAATTCATCAAAATCTAGAGAAATTAATTAAAATTCATCCAAATCTAGAGAAATTTATTAAAATTCATCAAAATCCGATGAAATCAATTGAAATTATAAAAAAATCTGATGAAATCAATTGAAATTATAAAAAAAATCCTAAAAGATTCCAAAAAAATTATAAGAGCCATTGAAAGCCTTTAAAATCCAGTGAAATCCTTTGAAAATCCTTAAAAATCCAATAAAATCCTAAAAAATCCAATGAAATCCTAAAAAATCCAATGAAATCTTTAAAAATACACTGAATTCTTTCAAAAATTCCTCACAAATCCTTAAAAATTCAAAATAGCCATTGTAATCTTTGAAAAATCCATTGTAATCTTTCAAAAATCCATAAAAATCTTTCAAAAATCCATAAAAATCTTTCAAAAATCCATAAAAATCTTTCAAAAATCCATAAAAATCTTTCAAAAATCCATTAAAATCTTTTAAAAATTGAGCAAAATCTTTATAAAATGTGGTGAAATCCTTCAAAAATCCAAGAAAAACCAATAAATACCACAGAATTTCTGTTCTATTTATTTGTTTTTCTTGAATTTGAATGCAAATGAGTAGTTTTTATGCCACTTTTTTCCTGCGCTAATCCCGAGAATCCCAGAAATCCCCAAATTGAGATTTTTTGAATCCCGAATCCCGAGATTAAAAAAACAATCCGGGAATGAAAGCCCTAATCTTGACCACTAGCTACATCCATACATTTTGAATGCAAAATGGCTGCCCGTTTGCCCAATCTAAGAGCCCATCTGATGTATACCTGCCAACAATTCTTGTAACTCGTCGGCCATTCAATTGCCTCTTGCGAAGAAAAAAGTAATCCCTATGCGTTACACGTTCTAACTTGCGGAAGAATCCAAGAAAGAACCAAATATTCGGAAGCGCCCACTGCAGTTCTCATTGTTGCATCGTAAATAATAATTAGTGACGTATTTACCATCTCGTCGATAAATCAATCCTCCTGCAAAATACAACTTTGAGTTCTTTCAAAATCCTTCAAAAACTGTTGTCTTCATTTTAAATTGATGAAAACAAATGGGGTATTGCTGTTATGTATTTAATGTTACACGAATGTTACATTTCAATGTTTTGATATTTATACCTGACTTTACAAAACGTCTCGTTGATGTCACGTAATGTTAGGCTCACGTAAAATTAGACAAACGTTAAATAACGTGAACCAGACGTAACGTGAATGCTCCAAAACCCAAATATACAGCCAAATCAGCTTTAGTACGAGCAAAAGTCAACTAAGTAAAGGTTTTAATTTTTGCTACAACCATCTAACAGCCATCTAAGTGCATGTAAAGAAACCTAAAACACTTTAGCATTGAAATAATGGATAAAAATTCCTAAAAAATAATGTCAAAACATAATTTAATTGTTGCACATTTTTTGGTTTTTTTTGGTTTTTTTTTTTTTTTTTTTTTTTTTTTTTTTTTTTTTTTTTTTTTTTTTTTTTTTTTTATCAAAAATGTGCAGAAATCGTTTCTTTTTTTTAAATCAAAAACATTCAGAAATTGTTCGTTTTTGATAAAAAAAAAAAATTGGCGTAAAGTAACTTATCTTGCGTACTAATAACTCCTTTGAAAATCAAATTCCTGAATTCAAAATTTAATTAACGTTCTGAAAATCCAATTTCTTTTTTATGTGCTGACACCATTTTATTTTGACAATACAATATGTTTTATGAGTTTTAATATCGTTTTTTCAGGTGATAAAATATGATTGCATCAAATTTATATAGTGACCATGTGGTGTCATACGTGTGTGCAGCCACTAGTGTTGTCGCTTAAAATAGTTTACGTGACTAGTTTTTACGGCAGTGATCCATTTTGTGTTCAGTTTCGTATCCTTTACAGACTCAACAAACTTGTGACTACTGCGGACGTAACACTAACACCATAATTGACTCTCCGGAAGAGGTAGAGCATAAAATTTAAGATTAAAATAAAGGAAAATTGCCAATCTTCCGTTACAAAATGGAAGTTTGAATAATTCATTTACTGCCTGAGCGGAGTCTCATCAATCGTGATTTATTTCTAAGCAATCACATCGCTATAAAAATTAGTTCATTTTGAGAAACCGCAAAATTTTAAAAATAATTAAAATTAAAGATAATTTTATCGAACATTTTTATTTTTATTCACTGTACATTCAGGTATCAACGAGACGCAAATTGGCAAAAAATTAAAATTACCTACATTTTTCTATTTTTTGTAATATAGTACTAAAGTTTCAAAGTTCATTTCATTTCAATCAATAAGTAGTTTTAATTAAACCAATGATAAACTAAACTACGATAGCTGCTTTATTTAAATTAAATCAACTTATTGAAACTATAACTTTACTACAAAAAAAAAAAAAAAATTAATTTAATTTAAATTTTTCTTATTTCCGCGAAATTTCATGCGCGACCAAAACGCACAAAACATAAAAATTAAAATTAGCGATACAATTATTTACCTTTAATTAAAAAACCACGAAATTTTAACTATTTAAATTTTGCAGTTGTAAATGTATCGCGAAATGATAACTTAAAATTAACTTAAATTTATTACACAATCACTATGTATATTCAAGAGGATTTACACCACAAATCACGGAAGAAAAATGAGCAGCAGGCTGACTTCTCACCACCATACCCAGCAAAATTCTGTTTGCGTAATCAATATATCGCAAGAAAAATAATCGCAAGTTTTAGATTTGCAACTGCTTTTTTCCCAGCACTTGAGCGCGCTCTCTACAGTACTACACCGAACATAAACTCGGTATGTCCGTTCAAAGTTTCTTAACCCTTTGAGACATAAGGGTAAAAATATGCCGTTTTGGTGTAAGACCTTACGGATTTAGGGACAGTTTTCAGTTCCATTAGTGAAAGTGCTATTTCGCTTTTTAGCAGTTTGCTACTAATTTTATCGAGGGCGCTAAATTTGGTAGCATAAATGATTACCAGGACCTCTGCTGGTGAACGATTAAAGCTGTTAGCTAAAGCTGTTAGTTGGAGCGCATAAATGCAGCGAAGCCAACTTAATCATTACGCCGGGGATTCATGGGGCACATTTCAATGTGGAATAATTAATTAAATAATCAACCAATCATTACCAATTTCACCCGGAATAAAGTTTATGATTACCGTATTTGCTCTCATTGAACGCGGGGTGTTCTAACTGCAAAATCGAAACCCACCTACAAACTGCAGTATACGAACTCGAGTTAATTTGAAATGCTGTTTAAAAAAAAAAATTGCTATTTTTCGACAAACATTGTTCGTTATTAGATCAAAAACGTGCAAAAATAGTTCGTCATCACTAAAAACAGCAAAAGAAAAAACCAAATTCAAAATGGCTGCTACAAACTTCGACTTCCTACGAAGCATCGACTTCCTAAAATGTGAGTAAATTGTGCTCAAATAAGTGGGCCATAATCAAAATTCGTTGATTGAATGAAAATAAAGGACATTTTAATTGCCATTTACTCGCAAGACTGAGGACACATAAAAACCAAAAAGTTCCAGCACATTTTTTTGATACGGTTTAGCGATCTCGCACAAAGTTAACCGAATATCACGAGCAAAATAGCGCGAAGCGATAACATGTTGCTGTTGTGATTCCGTTGCTATCGCGACATCACAATTGAAGCGTTGCTATCCTGCACCCGGTTCAAAAACTTCAGTAAACAAGCCCGAAAACAAATTTGCCGCTCACACGCTCGCACATTCACGGTTACGCCCGATTTTATATATATGGTTTTGGCCATTTACACAAATGCCAAAAACGGCATAGAGAGACGCTTTGAATGCGCCTACTGTCAGAATCTAAAGCAATTCTGCGGTTAAACCGAACCGAGAATGACGCCATTTTGCAAACAAATCGCAAATTACTCAAATTCAATAAAAACAGCCGTAGTCATAAAGTTGGAACGTTGTAAGAACAGGATGTGCCTGATTCACACTTGCACTAGATGCAGAAATAGCATCCTTGAATGATCCTCCCGAGTCGTACGCTAGTAATCTGGAACCCGCGCTCGCCTTTTCTCACTTCCACGCTGCAATCTCGCAAAAAATTATCAAAAGTTATTAAGTCGATGATTTAATTTAAAATAAATGAATAAGGTTCTCACCCTTTGTGGAAAAAACACTAACGTTGCAACTCAGATGGTGAAATTTGGAAAAATTGCATCATCCTGTAGAGAATGGACTCTAAGATTAAGACAACCCCAGCTGCTCAGGAGGGCGCTTAAGAAAAAATATGTGGACACAAGATGGCATCGATTCCGTAAACTTGGTGGATGGAAAGTCCCGCGTTTGTGAGTGTTTGGGCAACGTACCGTGACCAGGGGAAAGCCAGAGAATGCTGCGCACAATACACACCTAAAACAGATCGCACAAAAGACGGCATTATATTCATAAATAGCTTTATTGAAATGGTTGTCTAGGGGCTAATGCTCCTAAAGTGCATTTCCCACACGGGGACTGTGTGCAGTCCCTTCAAAGCCAACCACTGACCACGGCGGCCATTGACCGCACGCCCGTGAAGCCAAAATATCTTTGATGTTTCGCCTATGAAGGCAAAACGCATCGGGGACGCTCGGGTCCCGGTAGAAGAGAATCCCGTCACACTATCGGGTAAGTCTTCTAGTGCGTGGCCAGAAATCGTGGAGCAGCGGTCACTACAACCACTCGCCACGATGGTCGATGCAAGACTGTGTTCTCTGGTTCCACGGGATCGACTTCTTGCGCCCACGTCCTTCTGCAAATTCCTCTCGTGTTAACTGACTAAAATTACTCGTTCAAATTTTGTTCAGAAATACATTTTACAGAAAAATAACTTCAGGTTTTCCCAGCAAAGGTGAGAAGCTAACATAACTTATTGATGCCCCTCTAATCTCACTTTATCACTTATTTTAATGTAAAACACTCGCACCAGTCAGAAACAAAAATAAAGATATTCAATTACTTTCATATCGTGTTAGTGCGATTCTCGTTTTATGCTTTTGTTTTCGTCATTTTTATAAAACATAAAATTAAAATTTTTGGACTGGTAAAATTAAATTAGTGTACTATAAAACGCGCATATTTCTTGTTTTCATTATTTTGGTTCCAGTAGATTTGTTTTATTCATTATGGTTAATGTACAATCGTGGTCACATAAAATGTTCGCGCATACCCTGGTCAGCTAAGTTGGCTCGGGTTTAGCATTGATGTCATAATGCTAGCCCGAGCCAACTTAGTTGACCGAGGTATGCGTGAACATTTTATGTGGCCACGATTGTACATTTGTTCTCATTCTTATTTTTAGTTTTATTTGATCTCCTTTTCGTTTTTTAATCATAAAAATAATTTTTCTTTTTAATCTGTGAAAATAAAATTATCCAATTGCTTTCTGGCAATTTTTTTTCTTTATTTTTTCAATTTTTTTTGCCAATTTTATATGCAGTTTTACGATTTATGCCATTTTTCTTTCTTTTTTTAAAATTTTTATGGCATTTTTGTGCATTTCCCCCAATTTTTGGTGTTTTTGTGTGTATTTTCCCAATGCTTTCGCATTTTTTCCAATTTTTTTTTATTTATTTTAATTTTTTTCTGATTTTTGGCGTTTTTGTGTGCATTTTCTTGATTTATTTTGCAGTTTTTCCAATTTTTTTGGTGGTTTCGTACATTCATCTGATTTTTTCAACGAGATTGAATTCACAAACACTAACCCTATTTTTTTATTCAGTTTTTTAATTATAAATTAATTTTTGAAATAAATTGTAATCTTATTGCAAATTTTTATACTCATACTCATAGTTAGGTATATTACGCATTACAATTTGTTGGTGCCATCTCTAGCAAACTTGCATAAAAAATTAGGCCACGGCGCAATAACAATATTCGTGGTATTGCGGGAAAGCTAATAAGACGTAAAACTTACGCACATTTCGTAAGTTTTGAAAAAAAATTGTTTACCATTTCAAGGTACCTTCGTAATCACTAAGCGGAAAAGGATATTAAAAGCATTAACAATTTAGAAAAATCTTAAGATTAAAACTCATATTTTCGTATATAAAATGCGCATTAGTGCAATTTTTATAAATTAAGTTACTCAAACATTTTAATCATAATTTATTTTTACGACACTTTTGTATCGTAAAACCATGTGCGCGCGTGAACCGTTACTGTCTTTCCTCAGTCCAGGATAAAGAACAGCAACTGCCGATATTATATAGAGAAGTCGCATTCTGGAAACATGTGCCCTTCTATTCTGTCACATTTCTCCCACTCAAAAGCCCTACTTTAGTCTCATTGGGCGCCTGCGAGGCTCTATGACAAATAAACGAAAACATTACGACTACATGACTGTCATGTCAGCCTACATAAAAATTGTTAGAAATTAAATTAAATTTCTCTCGTACGTTCAGTTGTTATAAAGAAAATGTACATTCCGAAAACAAATAATTCAGAATGAGCCAGACTGTCCCTTTAAAAGTTATTAAAAACAGCCTTTATACGTTCGTATTTATTTGACATTTTATCTGACAATTTTCACGATCAATCTCCGTCCGCAGTAAAATAAATATTGAAATCAGAAATTTCCAAACCAAAAAATTCTCACGTTAAAGCACGAAGAAAATCTTATTTTAATAAAAAAATTTTTTTCAGATTTAAATTCAAGCTTTTAGGCCTATTCGATTTACGGTAGGTCCCTTTTTATACGTCACATTTAAATGTTAGATGCCTATTTTCAAAAAAAATTGTGGGTCCTTTATTTTTTTTGGCAAAATACCAATTTTTTATTTTGCTAACGAGGAAACTGTTGCTTCATTACCGATAATAGTAGTATAATACGTACTCTTAACTGATTAAAAAAAAATATCGATTTCCATAAACCTTTTTGAAGTTGTCAAGTCGCTTCCGTCCAATGGAGTCGTGACAATTGGAAAATTGTGGAATATAATTTAGCTACCAGGTAAATAGAAATTTTTTTTTTCCTAGCAAAAATAAAACAGGAATTTTAATTAATAAACATTTTTTGCGCATTTTGATAAGTGATCTTGAAGCTCGTCATACTCGAAACTAAATAGCCAAGCTCGATCTACTTGGCCAACTTGAATTATCATTATCATCAATGCAGCAGCAGCAGCCACGATCACGTTATCAACTAGGAAACTCAGAAGTAACTCGTGATATACTCCGTGAAACTTGCGAGTATTAAAACGCTGCTAATTGCACTTTATTTCGAGCAATTTTGTTTATCACATTAATTATACGGTGCTCGTTTTTTTGCATCTCATTTTCAATTTGTAGGGTACAACTAAAACCCAATTCGGCAAACGACGCAAAATTGCAAAATTGCAAAATCATGCGCTTGTTTTTGGAGACTTCAATTATTATTGATTTTATGATTATTGAAAAAAATCAAGAAATTTCAAAATCACACTTATAATCAAACTTCCTGTTGCACCAGTACACAGTTTGCGGCAGGCACTTTTCCCTTACGAAACCCACGTTATGGCTATATAAATGTAGTTTACCGTAGCTTAAGCTATGACTAAAAACAGCGTAGCCAATCCGGTAATTTTCCACTATTTATGTCACTGCGACGTCGCTGAAAAAAAATTGAAATTTACACTCATTTCGTTCACCGCCATTTTGAATTCTCCGCTTCATTCGCGAGCGGAGCAATTGTTACTGTTTATCTCGTTGTTTTACCTCGGAAACCATATCAATTCGCAATAATAAAGTTGTGGCATTCTTTTGAATTAGTTAAAACTGAAATTGTACCCACATTTGTTTCGGTAATCGTGCGACTCGAATAAGACAAGTCGACTTTTATAACTGAACCGTAAAAGTTCAACCGCAACCTGAACTTTTACACTTTTACACTTTTACTATATATAGCGTACAAAAAAAGCTGTAATTATACTGGAAAAGTATAATGTAATGTAATGTACGCTTAGTCATTTACTTACAATCTGGCAACATTTCACCTAACGCGAGATGTACCGCAAAACCTAGAACGCAGTACGAGTTCAAATTCACACAGTACGACCCCCAAATGCGCCTACAACAACCTGAAAAACGAATTTAAAATGTATGGAATAAATCGTGATTAGGTCTGCGTGTTAGACACGCCCAGCTTTAAACTGCTATTATGCAAATTCCAAGCAGTAGACGCATTCATAAACTCATTTCCATTGGTTTCTATTTATTAACCCGGTCTAAATGTCACGTAAAATTTGACATTTAAAATAATTTAAAAAATAAAACCAGTTACGAGAAGCTTACAAACGTGCTTAAGTATCGTTTAACCACTTTTTTTTTTTTTTTTACTACGATTTACCAGACATGCCCTTTTTAACGGATTCTGATCTACTGACTACCAAACTTTAAACCGCTATTGCGCAAATTCGGAGCAGTAACTTTTGACCAAATGTAGCACGCACTCGTTGTCGACACTCGTTACCAGCATCGGTACTGTACCCAACACTGTTTGGAATCGTCGGATATTAAAATTGAACGTTCGGTAATTTACAATTCGAAAATTTATTCGAAAAAATTAGACATTTGGGACCAACGGATTAAGAAAGTGCGATTGAAGAAGGGGGATTAATGATAACTAATGGTTTTACTCGCGTGAAATATTTCCACTATTTACAAAATTCACCAAAAAAAAATTTTTAAAAATGTCACATTTATTTGCGGATTTTTTTGCGGATTTTTTTCAGAAAGTGAAAAATTTGCGTCAATACGGATTATGATAACTTACCATTAATATATCGTAACAATGCGCATCATTCGCGTAACCATTATAGTTCGTAAAGTTGAAAGTTGTTCGAGTATTTCGCTTACGGACGTTTGATTATTTTGTAATCAAATAATGTCACTCGATTGAGCATCGTACGTTAGGAAAATCGAAGATTATGACAAATCGCAGGATTTTTTTGAATCTTTGCTGAATTTTTTAACTACTTCGCAACACTTATCATTTCGCGTAATTGTTCTCGCGAGAAAATAGAAAATAGAAAATTTTGCCATTTACGCTTACGGGTTTCCAAAATGTAACGATGCACGTTGGGCGATGATCACACTGTCACCAGAGTAATGCGAATGACTCGAAACAGTAATTTTTTAAAACCTTAATCTAAATTGTAAATTTCCGTCGATAAACAATCAATTAATTATAGTATTTATTCTCGTTTGCTTTTGTCATAAAATGAAATTTGTCATTTTAGTGGAATGAAAGTTCTTATCGGTAGCAGGATGATAGATGGCAATCAATAGGATGATGCACTCTTCTAACCTCTTTGTTTCGTCTCCCGTAGTGTCGGACTTACATTAGATGAATGAAAACCGAGCTATTTTTCCGTACGGACGTAATAGATAAATGAGACAAATCTTACCTTAAGTGTGTAGCGAAAGACCGACGTGACACGGAAAATGGCCACAGACAGCGAGAGACGGATAACGAACCGAGACCGAGTTGAGGAGTGAGCGCCTTGCACTCGTACGGACTGCTTTAAATGAATGGCGACTGGGACGCCGCCTAGTGTTGACGGCGAAAACTAAAATATCATTATTATTTTTATTTGTGACAACAATTCGAGGGAAAAGAAATTTTTAAATGAAAAAATTGGATTTGAATTACGCTTGCAATGAAGTAATCCATAGAACGATGTTTTATACTAAAAATCTTACGTCAAACTTAAATAATCTTATAAATATACGAAAAGTAAAGCCAAACTCATGAATGTCGAGTTGGCATCTTTCTAACCAAAGCTGCTCCGAACAAAAGGAAGGCGGCGGGGTTGACTCGGACCAAATTAGCGCCTAAGTCGGCGCAGAAGACAACGTATTACCTTTACTTTAATTACGAGACGAAATAGTACTCTATTCGAGCGTTATATGTGTAGTATTAAATGTCGCCCCTAGATGGCGTTACCGACCAATGTCGAAGCTAAGTAATTCGAATGAAATGCGAGAGTAAGCGTGTTTGCGAGAGTAAATAGACGATTAATACTGCGCGTGTGTTTATCGGCACTTTGGACTTTATGCGAGACATTTTCCCAATGGCCATTGTTTTAGCGACGTTGTAGCAACATTGTCGATACAGTAGATAAGTGGCGTACTGTCCTAGATAAAAACGACAGACTGGCTTAAGAACATTCAGTTCACTCTAGAAACCAGGTTGACCAGGTCCCAGGGCTCAGAGTTTTGCCATAATCGAGTTTTGCCAGGGTGACCGGATTTTGCATCAAATTTGTTTTTTTTCCGATTGATGCTGCTGATTTAGATTCGGTTAGGTCCCACCCTCTATGCTACGGGGACGACTTCCGGAGCCCACGTCCTTCACCAGGCCGCAGCGCCGTCTATTGGCGACATGCGGCGAAGGACGTCCGTCCCTCTTTCCCTAGTGACTGGACGACGGTCACATTATTTCTATTAAAGTTGTCGTGATCCGACTTACGTATTTACGGGTAATCTCTGTTAAAGGAATAAATGAATACACTGAATGGGTGTTTGAAAGATATAAGTATATTTTATTGGTTAAGTTGTGAGTGTTTGGTTACTGTCGCCACGTGGTCAAGGAGACGACCATGTGTCGTTGGTCACAACACACACTATAAATGAAAGAAACCACACAAGACGCACTATTCAAATAAAGTACATTGCTTTATTAAGGTTGCTTGTCTAGCGGCCAGTGCGTTTATGTGTGATGTCCATTCGTATGGAGTTCCTCAACTCTGCCTTTTGTCCTGACCGCTGGTCACAAAGTCGTGGATGGCGTGGCTGGCAAGTGCCTGGTTTGTTACTATTGCGCCACGCGTGAGGAATGCGTGGCGCATGCAGGATTCCGTGGTCTGCAATGCGGGCACACGGAGCTAGAGATGACCGTGCATCATGCCAGGTCGAGTGCGGGATTGAGAAACAGACTGTTGCGATCTTACTCTGGCCATGTCGCAGCACACAGACTGCCCTGTTACTTCCCTGTTTACCTTGTTTACCACTTCCGGCTATTGCCAGGTCCCTGTGTCCAATTGGCCAAAATTATACTGCAGCTCCACCTACTGCTAAGGAGCTGCAAATGGACTGCAAATGTTGGCCAGTGATTGCTCCATTTTTTTTAGATCCCCACCGGACCAACTTGGGTTAGAGCAGCGGCTGTTGGACACCAGGACAGAGGAGGTACTCACACTGTGACGATATGGAAATCGTAATCGGTTCCAATTATTGCCACCAGAGCGCGTATCGGTTGACACGCGCGAAATAC
>JAQFXT010001721.1:0-15666 GCA_034683725.1 Strigamia crassipes
TCACGTCGAATCACTTAATGAAACGAGCAAAGTTAAAATTAGGAAATTCAAATTCTTATGGTCTGCGCGCTGATTTGCATGGCCTCGAGCTGCCACCTATGGAAACAAACCAGAAAAAGAATAAAAAGAGTTAAATGTAACGACGCTCTAACCAATGATTTGATGGCTGCTAAGCATTACCAGAGTCAATGGAATGGCATCGTTCCATTAACTGGCAATACGTTTCTGCTATCAATTGAAGTGAGGTGACGCTAAGACGAGGAGCACGCGCTGTCGTATTATTAATCTTCAAATGTTTCTCCATAATAAAATCTTGCTTTTTCCGTAAGATTAAATACATTTATTTTGTCACAAACTAACTTTATAGACTTGCGCTGTTTTGCAATTTATTGTAATGAGTTCTGCTGATACTTCAATTGCATCAATTCAACAACAAAGGACTTCAGCAAAAGAACTAGTTAATGTATTGAAAATCATGTCAACGAGTGTAAATTTCAATATTGACTTTATAATAAAAGTAGTAATGATTAAAAGTGTGTTAATAAAACATGTTACTGGTACTTAGCAACCGCTTCTTCTGTCAACATAATGCTTTCCGGTTTAAAATTTATTGCCAACTTTATTTTTTATTATAAACTATAACTCCGGCAAGTAAATACTCACGATGTCATATCTTAAAGAGACTTCACTTCGTCCGTAGTGACTTCTTTTGGGGTAAGAATGAGCTTCACATCCCGCAGATACCTTATGCAAAAGGCAAATTTTAGAACTGGCCTCAGGCAAAAAATAGTATATAGGACGAAGAAATCTGACAAGCTAATACCATGGTCTGTCGCGCAACTTGATATTCCTGGTCTGAGACAGTTAATGGATAAAAATTACAACCGATTTGGTAAAATATTTTGGGCACTTGCTATAATTGTGTCGACTACTTTATGTATTCAACAAGTTTCCCTTTGCTGCCATCGGTTTATACACAACCCGATTGATTTTCGAGTCAGTCTCGAGCGCAACAACTATATTGATTTTCCATCGCTTACGATATGCACGACCAATCCATGTTTATTTAATCCCGATGCGGAAAAGCATTTTAATTGTAGTGTCGATTTATGGAAGACCTTGAACTTGACGGGCATAACACTGGATAAACTTTGGCGATCAATAAGTATCGATACGCAAAACGTGACCATAAATAGTCAGGTAAGGCAGCACTAATAATTCAATTTGTTTTGTAAGTAATTTAATTTCGTCCTAAAGTGTAAACCACCGTGTATAAATAAGACATACACATCAACGTACAAAGGCGACTGCGTGCTTGTGCATTCGAGTGAGTACAAATATATTTATCATGTAAAAAAATTTGGACAAAGTTTATCTTTGCTGCATTGCAAATGTTGCGCGTTTTGTTAACTATTATTACATTTATCACTGTTTACGTGTATATAGCTAGGCGTATGTACCACACTGGACCACAAACTGGAATCCAAATAATTATTCCAATGTTAAAAAAGGGATTCAGTAAAAATAACCAAGATATTAGAGTAAAAATTATTGCCGATTTAAAAACTAAATGTGCAACTAATGTTCATTTATCTTGCAGATTTACGCGCACGAAAAACATTGGACCTCTACCTATTTTTCTTATTATGACACTGATTTATTTAATAATTTCACCACATCACTTCGAATGACAGCTAGAAAAGTTAAATTTTTATTCAATGAACTAATGCCTATTTTCTTACTAAAATTATTGTTTCAGTTTCTGTACCAAAATACTATGTCGAATCCATGCTCAGATACAATAACTGCCGCATCTTGTTGGGCCAAGTCCTTTGAAACGTATTTGCACAATGAAACTAATGTTCAATGCAGGCTAGTATAATTTCCATAAAAAAAATATATATATATATTAAACTAAATTTTTGCAGAATTCCTTGTATGACACACAGTTTAAATAAATATCCATTGTGTACAAATGCTTCACACGTGGAATCCCTGCATAACGATGTAATAAAGATGTTTAACAAAAGACCAGAATGGAAATGGCATTGTCCCCGACGCTGCAACGAAGTCATTTTCACAATTATGGAAGATGTTATTAAATATAATGGGGTCGGAAATACAACGATAAATGTTCTTTTACCGGATGATGCCATGGAAGTTCTTACAGAAGAATATGTTTACAATGTATTACAATTGGTGTGCGAATTAGGTGGTCTTTTGGGACTTTTTCTTGGTTTTTGTGTGCTCAGTGTGTTTGAATTAGTAGAAATAAGCATTGATTTTATACGTTTTAAATTGTTTAAAAGTCGAACAGCATATCCAAAACGGGGCCCATAATGTTCTGGGCCCCGTTTTGGATATGTTGTCCGAGTTTTAATAAATAATCTAATAAGTAATCTAATTACTAATCGCTTCTCAACTAATTTCTCTGTAGTCACCTTCTGTAATCTGTGTATAAGTACATTCGTGTTTAAAATGATATTTCTAAATAATAAATTTGAATAACTTGAATTTTGCAAGGAAATATTCCTTCGTACGAACTTCTTGTGGTATCCGCCCGAGTGGCTGGCTTCCTGGGACATGTGTTGCACTCTGTTGGAAAAAACCAAACAACGACGGTTTAACCTGCAGAAAATAAATTTTCGAGGGGCACACGATGGCAAGCACAGTGGGCAACGGTTGCTACACACGAGGTTGAGAGAGACACGGACAAGAGGTAAGATGATCGTGAAATTTAATTATAACTAAATTTAAGCTTTTCACATTTTTTAAGCTCCAATTACTTGACAGTATCGTCTGAACCTTCGATTGATCGAAACTCGAAATACGATAAAGATCAACACAATCCGGGTAAGCCATTTTGAATTGCTGAAAAAAAAAATTCGGTTTATTTTATATCTTGGCCTTGTTTGATGAAAAGTTATTCTGTTAGATACTAATATTGATCAAAGATATTTAATTAGGAAAAATTTAATTCGGCTATTAGTGAGAGTTGAAGTTGTGTGCTAGTTCGAGTAATCAACACCAGGAGTGTGATTACAGAAATCAAACGAGTTTTAGCGTGGATCTGTTATTGGAAAATCATGCAGTAAAATATACCACGGAAGAAATTTTAAAACATTAAATCCGAATAGATGATAATAATAAAGTTTTTAAAACATTTTATCTACTATCTACTTGATGTTCTTATCCGAAACAATCCTGTTCATTAAATTAGTAGTTTATTTTGGGTAGAATACTGTACAATAAAAAACAGACACTGAATTCAGTATTTTATCAGAGTTGATTCTGGATTATGGCAAAGTTTTTTCAGTAGTGATTTATTGGTGGAGGTAACCGATATCCCTTAGTTTTATACGATTTGGCTGTAACACGATTGCAAAAAAAAATATGTGGTAATCAACATGCCTGCGAATCCTTGTTAAAATAACTGGGTCAACAATCAAGTTCATTTTTACAAATTGGACGAATAAACTTTGTAGATTTTCTGAAATATGCCGCGTTATACAGTGTTATCATTTCAAGCTAAGTCTATAGTTTTCGTACCTGTGAACATGTTAGCTTCCAAACTTGATAATTAATGAATTTTTAACATAAAAAAATGTCTACAAGAAAATTAATAAATTGAGCAGCTAGAATAAATTTCAAAACTTTTTTTTTTACTAAAATTTCTTATTCCAAACATGGTTAAAATTCGATAATATATTTACATTGCAGTTAAAAATTGTTCAAATTTTATCCATCAGCTTTACTATTTGATAAAACACACAAACCAATATTTTTTGTTTAAAACAATAACTTGAAATAGGACATTGACAGAAGCTGTACACGACTTTGAACTTTAAACATTGTGTAGCAGCTGCAGCAGCAAACTTCTCTTGTCGCTTTGACGAAAATCCACACCATTTTCATTAATTTTCTCACAAATAATCTGGGACTGATAGCAATCAAGTGTTCGGATTTAGCCGACTCAATGGGACATCGTTCCGTAGAAAGTGGTTGACTTAAATATTAAATTAGTGATAGAAATACCTGCAGTAGGTCATCAGAATTTGCTGTAGCAGTCAGTGTAATTCTGAGGGCAGGAGACGCATTCACATTAGGCGCAATCACATTCGGCGCTTGGAACGTTTAATTGAGGCAACTAGGTGTATTCGACGTCAACCGGTTGTTTAGAGAAACGGGGGAAACCTGCGAATAGGACTGGTACGGCAATTGGCCTTCAGCATTCACGTCAACCATTTTACGCAACGGTATATTTTGCTGACGTTGCTGCTCTTTTTGTTGGCGTTGTTGCTTTTTCTGCTGGCGTTGTTGTTTTTTCTGTTGACGTTGTTGCTCTTTCTTCTGCTGCTGGATTCTGTCGTTGTGCAGGGCTCAAGCTCTCTGGTGACGGCTGCGAATGTTGGATTTGTTGAGGCAAAAGCAGAGGCATTGTTCGACGACGAAGCAACGCACGATCTGTTTGCTGGCTCTATAAACGAGTCGCTAGATGCGGATCGCTTTGGCGGTCTAATGAGTTGGATTGCTGGCTAGCAATTTGAGGCTGACTCTGGGACAAAAGGACAACACTCCAACGGATAATTATAACCTAATCGAAAATCCGGTAGCCTCAAAGAGCGCTTTTAAAAAATTATGAGGATTATAAGAATATTTAGTACTCGTGGCTAACTCATTCGTGGGAATTAAGCTGAATGTTCGGGCGCTGCGAGTTAATCGTTACTTGAGGGCGAGGCAATAGCCGGGGGTGAGGAGACACACTAGGTGCTTGCTGGCTCTGCGAATGAGGCGAGCATCTTTGAGTGTGTGGCCGCGACTAGGGTTGGTTTGAATATTCGGGCTGCCGTAACACTCGAATCGTACGAGTATTTAACACAAAATAATCCGAGTTAAACGAATGGCGCAGTACCTGTTCTTGCTGTTGAGTTGGTTGCATCCTATTTAACCCATTTGTTAGTTCTTGTCGAGCCTGGCCTTAGTTAACAGCTCCGGCATTGCCCTGAACTTAAAGAATAGGATTTGAATTTAAACTTTTTAATTGGTAATTAATATCGTTCCAGTACATATCGCTAAACATTGAAGCTGCTGGATTTTTGTTGAAAATCTGCAGCGATTGTTGATCAAAAGGGAAGTGTGTCTGATTAGCATTTGTTGTAGCACTGTAACTCGGTTGAGGCGGAGATGCACTTTGAGGCACAGTCACGTAAGGCGCCTGGAACGTTTGATTGAGGCTGCGGATACGTGGGACTCATCTGAGAGTTTCTTGAAAAAATGTAGTCTTGTCTTACTAAGTAGGGAGATTAGGCATTTGACCTGTTTTGAATAAAAGATCAAATGTGTTAAATTTAACCAATGATCAAAATGCTCTTCAATTTCAGTTACCAGCCATCTGAGTAAGTGCAGACGTTTTTTTGGACTTGCGGAAACTACTCTGTTTTGTACAGAATAGTTTCTGCACGAATTTTAGTGACGAAAACTGGTCACTCTGAGAAGATTAGGAATCGGTCTTGTGTGGTGATTGGCACGCAGTATCGAATTAGCAGCAATCATTCCATGCAGGGGTACATTTTGGCGTTGTTGTTGATGATGTTGCTGCTGCTGTTAAACATGATGTTGCTGCTGCTATTGAAGATGTTGTTGCTGCTGCTGTTGAAGATGATGTTTCTGCTGCTGATGTTGAAGATGATGTTGCTGCTGCTGTTGAAGATGATGTTGCTGCTGATGTTGCTGCTGCTGCTGTTCTTGTTCTCTTTGTTGTTGTTGATGCTGCTGCTGCTGCTGCTGGTTGAATCTTGGTTGATTCTCGTAAGACGACCGCAAAAACTGCACATTCAGCATTGGAATTTCCTGTTGTTGTTGCTGCTGCTGCTGCTGTTCTTGTTCTCTTTGTTGTTGTTGCTGCTGCTGCTGCTGCTGGTGGTCGAATCTTGGTTGATTCTCGTAAGACGACCGCAAAAACTGCGCATTCAGCATTGGAATTTGCTGTTGAAGATGATTTTGCTGCTGCTGTTCTTGTTCTTTTTGTTGTTGTTGTTGCTGCTGCTGCTGCTGGTGGTCGAATCTTGGTTGATTCTCGTAAGACGACCGCAACAACTGCGCATTCAGCATTGGAATTTGCTGTTGTAGGTTGACAACTGGCCTTTGTTGTTGTTGAGGGGCAGAACTCCAACTGCGCGGCGCATTGTCTTGCGGTGAGAACTGACAGAAGGGTGATTGTTGAGCCATTCGAGGCGAGAGCTGCGAGTGCTGAGTTTCTTGTTGAGGAGAAGGCAACTGCTCCTGATGAGGTGACACACGAGTTGCTTGCTGATGCTGGCTCTGCGGACGATAAACATTCGTCTGCGAGTGAGGTTGCTGGCTGGCCAAGCGATTGCCCGGCAACATTTGGGACGACTGATTTTGGCCCAATGGACCCGGCATCTGGTTGATCATCGTGCGACCGTAACCAGTAGACAACTGAGAATCAGATACACTTGAAGAGCACTTCAATAAAAATTACTAAATTATTAGTTAAAAAACAGCGTTGCTAGTGTGTCATTTTAAAATACCTGAAGGGACTCATTAGGAGCAATTGTAGCGTTAGGTAAATCATTCGTGTTATAAAATCCGGAGAAACTCATCTGATCGGTCTTGTGCTGCGAGTGGAGCATTTCTTGTTGTGGAAATGGTAACTGCTGAGGGCGAGGTGTCGCACGATTTGCTCGCTCGCTCTGCGAATCAGGTGAGTACCTTTGAGGCGATTCTCTCCGAGTGTGTGGCGAGTAGAGTTGTTGGTTGGTGTAGCGATCGCCCGGCGACATTTGGGACGGTTGACTTTGGCCTAAGGGATTCTGCATCTCGTTAAAAATCGTGTTGTCGTAACCAAGAAACAACTGAAAATCAGATACACTCGAAGAGGGCTTTGAAATTATTATCAAATCATTAGTTATAAAAACAAAACTGCTAATTCTCATTTTCAACTACCTGAACGGACGTAGTGGTATCGCTGGTACTGTCGCATAACATGTTATAACACTTCTTTTTGGGCAGAGTTTGACGATTTGCACCGTTCAATGACGACTCTTTTTCAACTTTCTTGTCAATTCCTCTTTCATTTCTCATACTAGTATATACACGTCTCGCAAACACGTTATCAGCCTGAGGTTGTGTAACGTCCGAACCCATTCCGACCAAATTACGATTATTAAGTCTATCGATAGAAGAACTGTAAGAGAAATTCCCTGGCATTTGCGTGTCCATTTGCAAATCATTCTGCAGGTTGTGTGGTTGTCCAGTAAACTGAGACCGTAGCTGTGATCGTTGATAATTCGTGGCTTCATAAGCTGGTGGACTTCGATGGAGTTGATGCAATTCCGGCTGGCTTTGTGTTCTATCCAGACTCATCTGATTCTATGTATAAAACCAAAAAATGAGGTTACAAACAATGTAAAAAATTAACATCTACGCAAAAATTCACCTGGTTGTGCCCGTTCTGAGGCAACTGGGGCCGCGTATTAATTTCTGGAAACGCCACGATGCTCGTCAAATCCGGTGTGGTCTTTGTGGAGTCTGGTACTTTCGCACGGTTACGAGCTTTTTCAATAGGACGCGGATCAAAATCCTTGTACATATAGTGGTCAACAAAACCGGGAAACATCTCATCAGACACGGCTATGGTCAGAATTGAATCGTCTGGTTGAAAATCCATCACCGTGGGAATATTCGACGCCTCCATTAACGGATCGGAAATTCTACCTGGACCGGGAATCTCCATTCCCATTTCGTTCCGCACAAAATTTCTAGGTATGTTGTTCATCGGTGTCCCATTTTCCGGAGCAGCCACCAATTGTTCCGTAACTAATACTGGAGGCTCATGCGACTGCGACTGCTGGTTTGGTTCCATTATGTTTTGGAACTGATTATTTGTTCGGACAGGTGCGGATTTATTTACCAAATTCGATTCTGTTGCATTATAGTATAAAGAAAAGTTAGCGATTTTTAAAGATGAAAACGGCTTTTTTAAACTGATTATTTAATTGCGTCAAAACAAGGAAATTATAAGAAGGAAAAGCCCAAAACTGAAACAAAGCAAATACATGGTAAATACATGTAGAAATTATAAAGCGAATATAAAATAATAATAAGAGATTTGCAGAACGTAATATGTTTTCCGTTTAATTTTTTATAAGACCATTCAATCAATGAATCCAGACTCCAAGCGCTACATTTTTACCGAGGCAAATTTAGGTAGACACATAGTTATAGACTCGAAAGGAATTAAAGAAAACACGTTTTTGAAGTTACAAAATTATGAATAAATAAAAAACCCGTGCACTATTGTGGTAAAACGAAGTTAGAAACTGGAATAGCAAGAAAAAGAAATAGGACTATTAATTGGGACCCATATAGAACTTACCTGTAAAAATTCTTAAATGCAAACAGATATCATACGGGAACGGGATGATGAATGAAAGTGAGTTTTAAGCATTTCCGATTCAGGTTTGCCACCTGGTGTTAACAGGGTTTAAACCAATAAAAATAAATAAGATAAATTAAACGAGCAATACAGTAGTAAACAAATGCTTTAATATTTAATTACGAGTTGCAAAGTCAAAAGAAGAAATTGATAAAACTTGATTACCTCTTAGTTTTACAAAGCGGTGAAACTTGTGACAAGTTTAGTTTTACTATTACTCGATAGGGGATGCTAGTTGTCTCTGAATTAACTTCCAAATTTTCTCGCAGTTCTTAATGTAATGATTTTTTTCTAATTCATGCAAATATTCTGGTTCCGTTGTTTTGACAAGCCACAATGCGAGCCTTTTGAACTCGGTTGCCCTTTGAGCGAGACTCACTTGAACAAAGTCCTCGTCCTCGTTATGCTTTGGACGAGAGTCGCCGGGTGCCGCCCTGATCAAACTGTGACCAAGTTTTAAGGGCTCGAATTATCGCCCGTGAAGTGAGTCGCTTTCGACGAGTACACGAGAGTCTCGTTTAATAAATTGTCAAAGATCGGTAGAGGCATCTATAGTACAAACCAGTTCTAAGGGCTCGAATTGTCGCTCATGCACTATAAAAGCATGAGTGTGATGGGTTCTTGATTCTGTAGCTTTCTTTGCAGCTTGTATGAAGAACAATTGAAAATTATTTGTAATTTATTAAATTAATATACCTTGTAAAACGTTAATATATATATCTAGATTTTTCGTTTTGCTTGAAGTTAATCGACAACCTATTACTAGTACACGCGAGTCTCGTTCAAAAAATTGTCTGTTCTATAGCGCAATTCAGATCAAAGGGCTCGAACTGTGGCCCATGCGCTATGAAGCAAGTACGCGCGAGTTTCGTTTAACAAATTACCAATGATCGGCGGAGGCAACTACAGTACAACCAAGCTCTAAGGGCTCGAGTTGTCACCCGTAAAGTGAATCGCTTTCGATGAGTACACACGAGTCTCGTTAAAAAATCGTCTCTTATCAAAAGAACAACCCAATTTTAAGGGCTCGAATTGTGGCCCATTCACTATAAAGCTAGTTGCTTTCAACGAGTACACACGAGTCTCGTTCAACATGATCAGTGGAGGCATCTAAAATACAATCCAGTTCAAAGGGCTCATATTGTCGCCCATGCACAATAAAGCGAGTCGTTTTCGATGAGTACATGAGTTTCGTTCAATAAATTGTCTATGGTCGGTGAAGGCATCTGCAGTACAACCCAGTTCTAAGGGTTCGAATTGTGGCCCATCCACTATAAAGCTAGTTGCTTTCAATGAGTACACGCGAGTCTCGTTCAACACGATCAGTGGAGGCATCTAAAATACAATCCAGTTCAAAGGGCTCATATTGTCGCCCATGATCTATAAAAGCAAGGGTGTAATGGATTCAGCTGATTTTATAGCCTACTTTGTAGTGTATATGAAGAAAAACAGAACGATTGAAAATAATTTGTAATTTATTAAAGCAGTGATACACAAATACAATACTAAGTTTCTAAATGTAAAATACAATATACGTACTAGTTAACAATAAAAATCTTGACCCTTGGGTTGATGTTTGATGTTTTAATCGACAACCTATTAAAAACAAAATTTAAAAATAAATATTCTCAAACGTTAAAATAAAGGATTAGAAATTAGTAGTAAAATTAAAGTAGGAGTGAATGACAGATTACCAGCTAAATTAATTGTGGAAATTGGGGAAATAAAAACTAAGTGAAAACTGTCAATAAGAAAAGGTGTTTTGGGTGGGATTAAGAGTATAAAACAGAGAAAAGCTACCAGTAAAAATAAGTACGACAAAAGAAATAAGAAAGGAAATGGAACATTTCCCTTAAAACTAACTCGTGCTCATTGAAAATAAATAGTAACTTTAAAAATGAGCAAGCCACCGAACAAGAAACGAGAGGAAAATAACAGATATTCACAAACAAGAAAAAATTCAAACCTAGAAAGGTAAAAAATAAACCTTAGCAAACCTGAAATGCGCTGCAATTAATGTTCCATCCATGGTTGCATACTTCCTACAATGTGCAAAAGACAGTCTTCCATGCTAAAAAGAGAATACAAATTTGGTTTAAGTGTGCAAAGTAGTCTTCGTACTTACCTCTAATCAGACCAAAACAAAGAAATGACGATTTGTAGATATGGAACTTCCTCCAACATCTTCATCGGGTGAAAATAACTTGAAACGAAATTTAAAAAAGATATTAAATAAAATATTAATTGCAAAAATTAGGATGATTCAGGATGATGCAAAATGCAATGATGCAAAACGCAACGAACAAATCACAAGATATTAGAATTGTAAATTGTAAAGTCCCTGTTTCACTTTAGCTTTTTAACTGGAATTAAAATGTTTCTCACAATATTTCTTAGTATGTTGACGCCTTCCACGTAATAAAACTCACCAATCAGTCAATCTAGTTATGGTTCAATTACTGACACTGAGCAAACCCCCAAGAATGCTTTTCAAACAAATTTATCTCAAGCTTTTTGTTTAACGAGTATTTAGTGTTTTGTTTTTTACTCTCTCCGAATCCTCGTAATTTCCTTGCCCTTATATTTTCATAATTTGATACACCATAGGCAAGAAGGCCGTAACTGCGTTTCCTGTACATAGAAATCTGGTACGTGTTTGGTACTACATATTTTTCACTTACGGTATTGCAATAACTCCTGGAAACAAATATAAAAAAGTTCAAGATTGAAAACATCTATTTTTACTTTATTCTTGACGACACAAATCATTTCTTTTGGTTTCGAATTCCTAGGCATTATTTACTCTCTACCAACCACAAGTTCAAGTGCAACTGGAATATCGATCACTGTCAGCTCATGCTTAATCCATACAAGCATATTTGCATCAAGTATCATAATGTGCAAGAAGTGAGTAAAAATATTGTTCCTTTTACACAACTTATTGACTTTTTTTTTTTTTTACATAAAAGCACTAATTTATCTAATATATGGCGCAGACTGATTCTATATTTAACACTTTTCACTTCACACACGGTAATCGTCGTTATTTTTTTTACCGTAGAATATTACAAAAACGACTACGAAAAGTCATATTTTTCACAAACTCATAAAAATGCAAACACTTCACTCGAATTTTACTTCGACTTCACGAAATTAGATCATGTTAAAGTGTTGTTGTACATCCAAAATTTCCATTGGCATTTGATGAGCAATTTGTACGGTGGAATTACAATCATTTTTTGTGCTTACTCCTGTCAACTGGTGTCCAAAAATTTTGAAACATTGAAAAACTGCATTGAAAGTCGTCTGAAATCCCACGTTCCAGTATCCAACCAGCGCCTGAATAAAATGTATCACAAATATGAGGAACTTTGCAAGCTAACAGATCAATTAAGTGTACTATTTTCTCCTCTGCTGTTACTTTGGAGCGCGGGTGGATTGATAATAATATGTTTGATTGTGAGTGGACTCAGAACGAGCTTGCAGTTTAATTACCATTTAAAGTTTGTGGTAACCTTATTGTACTTTCTCCGAGAACTTGTGCTGACATACATGTCAGTACGCTACAAGGTCATGCAATAAGCATTCACAAAAGTTCTACAGGGAAAGATCTCACTTTTCTTCTATACTTTAATTTTTATGCTGTACTCGTTAAAAAAAAATGTAGAAAACAATTTATAATTTTCGTACACTTGTTAACGAGCGCAATAATCAAACTCATAATTGTATTGTTTTTAACATCAATTACAGGCTTTTGCTACTGCAGTTTTGATTTCTAAGCTCCGTATCGAAGAAAATGTAAATGTAAAAACTAAAAAATTATTATGTATTTATATTTTCAGAGAAACTCAAATCCTAGTGCTGAAATATTTCAACTTCTGTTGTTAACGCAAACACAGCATAAACCAATTGGAGTGAATGTTTCCGGGGTCTTTACTATAAACTAACCAATCACTGTTATCAGTAAGTTAGATCATTTAGGAAATGGTTTTACGCAACTACACTCATAGGGGACCCAAAAAAAGTACAATACAATCTCGGCAAGTAGTGAAATAAATCAGAGAAAGTGAAACCAAATCTTTAGATTTTTAGTTACGCTCCGATACCAATAAAATTCACCTGTAATTCAGTCATCTCTAGTTCAAACAAAATATTAATAGATTTCTTTTTAATCCACAGATGCTGGCCATAATTACTTATCACACTGAATAGACACAAATGCGCTAAGTAATCAAACTGGTAATGGTCTACAGACATAGAATGTTTACGACTTAAAACGGCCAATATTTGCAAACAACTGGAGCACTGCTAATTAAAACAACCAAATTGTAAGCACTATTTTGTTACTTTTTGTTTAGCCTTGGTTGAAATAAATGAACTTTTTACAGAGATTTTCGACATTATTTTTGAAACAATAATATTTAGTGTGAAATGAAGACAGTGAGTGGCCACTGCCCTATAAATGACCCAAAACAATTTCAGTTTATTCTCATTCCGCAGTTATGTGTTTGTCTGAATTATTAACTGGGTCAAAAATAGATATTTTAGTGTGTTAGCAGTCAAGAGAATAATTATCCATCAATAAACCAAAACCACGTCAGGCCTATTCCGCGCGTCCCTATTCCGCGCTATTTGGGTCCCAATTCCGCGCCGTCCCAATTCCGCGCGGTATTTAATTTAATAAAATTTAAAAAAAGAATTGGATCCCATTTTCGCGCCGTTCTTTATCGCGACAATGGGTATGCTATCCGAATTCCGAACAGACTGGTATTGCGGTCCAAATTCCGCACCGGCCGGTATTGCGGTTCCAATTCCGCGCCGTGTGAACGTCGTTTCGACATTACCGTGTGAACGAAAACGAAAACAGTTGACAATGAATTTTCACCGTTATTTTAGTGGTTTTAAACTGCGCGCGTCGTCAGACTCGTCACGCCGAAAACAGTTGACATATTCCAAAACTCCAATTGAATAAAAATTCGGAGTGGCTATTTCTACACGATTTCGATGTCCTTCTATAAATCGGTAATAGGTTTTAATAAAAAATAAAAAAATTACCAATTCATATTTTCAATTACAGTGCTCTGAGTTTTGAATGTGCGTGCTATTTCTACACAAAATTGGTGGCATTCTATAGTAGCATTCAATCGTGTAGAAATAGCCCACGTGCTATTTCTACACGATTTCCTGTAGAAATAGTCCACATGCTATTTCTACACGAAATCGTGTAGATATAGCGTGTAGAAATAGCTATTTCTACACGATTTCGTGTAAAAATAGTCCACGTGCTATTTCTACACGATTTCGTGTAGAAATAGTCCAAGTGCTATTTCTGCACGATTTCGTGTAGGAATAGTCCACGTGCTATTTCTACACGAAATCGTGTAGAAATTGTCCACGTGCTATTTCTACACGATTTCGTGTAGAAATAGTCCAAGTGCTATTTCTACACGAAATCGTGTAGAAATAGCTACATGCTATTTCTACACGATTTCGTATAGAAATAATCTACATGCTATTTCTACACGATTTCGTGTAGAAATAGTCTACATGCTATTTCTACACGAAATATATGCTTAATACATGCTCTTTGCCAACCATAAATCCAACTGCGTAACCATACATTTTCTCTTCATACAAAATGAAGTTCCTGCAGAAGATGTTAACTCTTTTACGCTAATGCAAAAATTCATCTTATTGTAATGATCATTTATTTTGAGACTTCAAACACAAATTTATAAACATTAGATACCAGCACTACGTGTTTTACAGCGTGACTCAAACCACAATTCACACATCATCTATTTACGTGGCAACATCTTTTATCAGATGACAACCACCCATCAATTTTAATTGTAATATACCAATTATCTTTCATCCGATGACAATCACCGATCGATTTTAACTGCAATATAACAATTAACTTTACTCAGCTAACAAATTTAATGCTTCCTGTGTTTTATGTTTGCAATTAATTAATGCTTTATTTGAACACACAATACCCTTGTCTCTGCTTGCATAATTTCATAAACTTTCAAGCACTAACGTATTAAGGTGCGATGCGATGGCTGCGACTGCAGATACAGTACACAGACGACTAGATCTTATTTGGTACTACGTATTTCTCACACACGGTATTACAATATCATCTACCAGTAATAAACATCCACCACGTCCAGGAATGAGGTGGTGCTTTTTTATTTTTCTCCTGACGTCACAAGTGATTTCTCTCGGCTTAGCTATAACAACCATGTATCGCTTATTTTCCGAGTTAACGTCAATAGCAAGTGAATTAGCCATGACCGGAACTTCACTATTGGTCCACACAAATTTCCTAGCATCAAGCATTGTACTGTACAAGAATCTAGTAGAAATATCAAAATTTTTAAAAAAAACTTATGACTGTATTAGAAAATGCGAATTTATCGTACATATTGAATCGCTTGATTTTATTATCTTGCTCTTCTCACTTTATATGCGATGATCAGCTTAATTTTAGATGTACTAGAATATTGAGAAAACAACATTGATCAGTCGCATATGTTAAAAATCTTTAAAAATGACAATACAACTCTCACTCCTCATGACGACTCCATGAATTTTGATTATGTAAAAGTATTGTTTCTCCTTCAATATATTCATTGGATTTTGGTAACCCCGATTTTCAGTGGACATACAACCATATATTTTATGTAGATAGTTTGACTTTATTTTTAAACTATTAACGAAAAAAATGACCAGTTTTTTATATACCCATTGGGGTAATCGCAATTGGTTTGATTCAGTTTTTCAAATTTTAATAAACCTTATAAATCAATGGTGTGCTTGGTGGAGGCCCCGTGTGCCCTCCCTTAAAAAGACATTTTGAAATTTTTTATTTGAATTTATACTTTTCTTTTCTTTTTTAGAAAAAAAAGAAAAATTTAATTATGCACAAAAAAATAAATAATGCATTTTAAACAATTGTTATGTAAGCTGGTCACGCGGTTGAAATAACCATAGGCGCCCAATGAGAATAAAGCAGTGATTTGAGGTAGGAGAAATATCCCAAAATAAAATTCAAAATGAAACTTGTCTACAATAGCGGTTGCTGTTACTTTTCCTGGGCTACACCCCCAGAAAAAAGAGAAATAGTTCCCGTGGGTGTATGGTTTTAAGAAAAAAAAGTCCCTTAACAATAAAATACTTTTAAATTGGTTTTCAAACAAAAT
>JAQFXT010001722.1:0-15661 GCA_034683725.1 Strigamia crassipes
GAAAACGAATGAAAAAAACTCAGCTAAAAACACAAAATGCAAAACAGTTAGCGTGTATTTGCATATCCAATCAAAACCAACCACTTCCTGGCACACGTCATCACCTGGAACACGTGTTTCCACCCGGTGAAATAAACGCTGCAACGTAAAATAACGCTTCGGTTCATCGATAATACATTTCGAACGAGCCACTTGAGTACAACGGTTGCGACGCGAACGAGTGGAAACCATTTACAAACTTGAATCTCGTGCCGCGCGTGCGCACTATACGAGCGACTGCAATCGTGTCACCGAATAGCGTTAAAGACTAATGCGTAATAAAAATCAAATTGATTCATTCAAAATAAAATGACGAAATACCCCGCGACTATTAATCTCCGAGATTCAAATCCATTCTGTCGATGCTCAAATACTAAACAAATAAATACCATAGACCACATACAGCTTTATATACTGTCGGAGTCGTCGCGAGTTCAAAGGGCTCGCATTGTAGCCCAGGAGCGAAAAGTACGTCGCTTTCAACGAGTACGAGCGATCAATCTCATTGCTTTTGTTTTTATTTTCTCAAAAGTTTCATTCTCACTGCAACCGAGTTTAAAGGACTCGCATTGTCGCCCAGAGCTATAAAATGAGTCGCAATCAACAAATTCACCGAGTTCCTATCGAAGCACTCGCACTCGTTGGTAAAAATGGCGACGTAATTGTACGGTAGTTGTGGCCACCTGGTGTTGAAAAGACAAAACTCTATAAAAACATGGCCGTAATGTGACGAAACGAATTCAATTTTTCGAAGTAAATTTCAATGACAAATATTTATTTTTGCCTACATATACACATTTCAAAACAATAAATAACCCTAATACAGTATTATATAAGGATTTGAAAAATGTACACTACCTATTAGAACGTTATTTGGAGGTGAAGAACGAACGAGAAACCCGAGCCATTTTTCTAGGAACTACGGTCGGGTTTAACGAGATCTAATTCAATCAAACCGTTAGAATTGTAATCATAATCATAGTAATAATAATAATAATAATAATAATAACGCGAGAATGTTAAACTTCTCATCTAAACTTGACATATACTCTCGGTCAAATCCAACGAAAAGAAAAAAGTGAAAATATTTATTTACAAAACTATTGCCCATTTGTTTTTGTTGTTATTTTTCTTAAAAAAAAAATGATTTCCAAAATGGCGTTTTAAAAAAAGTTCTCATTCCAGCCAAATGCACAAAAAAATAGATTTAATATCAACTCATCCGATGACACGAAAAAACCTTTCACGAAAATATATTACCGGGAATAATCAAACGTTAAAACTAACTCGTCCGTTAAAATTACACTTATTGTCGTCGTGGAAATGGGTTTATCAATTATTCTATTGAAATTCGGTCTCGATTTGGCCAACAAATCAAAAATCAAATAAAAATTGCATAGATAACAATGTTTGAATTGTATTTTTTTTTTTTTTTGGGGAGTTTTTTTTTTTTAGAAGTTGAAATTTGTGTAAATAATCTAAATATCGATTAAATTTTGTTTTAACTTATTTCTACCGTAATTTAAATGTAAATTTCAATATTTAACTAACATACCATACAATCACAGATATTTCAATAACATTAAAAAATTCGAGTCAAAAAATTCACACATTTACATTTGGATGACAAAAAAGTGGAAACCGAGACGAAAAGAAAAATGAATTATCACCGCTAGATACATTTGTTTAGAACCGAACAAAAATATTTAAAAAAAAAAAACAGAATTTAGACGAAGCAGCTAAAAGAAAAACCTCGAGTCAGCCATTTTCCAAAATGGCCGACTCGTCCACTCCGTTTTGTTTTTGTTTTTGTTTTTGTTTTTGTTTTTGTTTTTGTTTTTGTTTTGTTTTTTCTTTTCTTTTCATCCATTCGATCGCACCGTAGAAAATATTCGGCAAATTGTGCGGCGAGAACGATAAATTCTCAATAGCAAATGGCAAAAGCCGCTGGGAATACGCGACTCGGTCGTCCGTTTGAAAAAGTGTGTAACAAAGATGTTTGTAACGCGCGCCGTTATCCGGCGTCGCTGTGGCTCTCGTCGACCGGTTGTCCGAAGTTGCGCGCGATGCTGTCGGACAGCGTGCGCAAGTTCTCGACGTGAATGTCGTGTATGTCGTCGAAGTAATCGATGTCGATGTCGCTGGGCTCGGCGTGGAAGAGGTCCTCGTCGCTGACCATGCCGGCGCGGCAGTTGTCGTACTCGGAGTCGTACATGGCGTTGAGCGAGTCGGCGCTGAGCAGCTGGTCGCTGTCGAAGATGCGGCTGCTCGCCCGCGACGACATGCTCGTGTCGTCCATGTCTCCGTCGTGGCCCGGGTCGTTGAAGATGGAGTTGAGGTCGCTGAGCGCGCCCTCGGCGTCCGTGAGCCCGGCTTCGTTCAGCATGGAAGCGTTGTCGAGCGCGGGGTCGTCGGTCGCGTAGCCCGGCTCCTCGTCCAGCAGCGGCTCCTCCTCGTGCGCCTCGTCCTCGCTCGACTCGGTCTCGCCCGCCTCGGCGGCACCGGCGGGACCCTTGGCCTTGTCCACGTCGCTGTCCACGTTCTCGTACTCCGATTGGTCCTTGCCGGCGGACCGCTGGCTCGGGTTGCGCTTGAGTTTGCGCGCGACGCCGTCGGCGCCCGACATCGGCATCGGCGCCGACATCGGGATGTCGAGCGGGAACCGGAAGCCGAACGGTTTGTTGCGGGCGTCCTCGGCCAGCAGGGGGAACTTGAGTAGCATGCGCCGCTCCACGGGGTCGTAGTGCAGCCCGATCTTGTCGTTTTTGTCGTTTTTGTCGCTCCGGTCGCTCCGGTCGCACTTGTCGAGCTGCTGGTCAGGCAGCGTCTTGGTCGCCGCTTCGGTGGCCGCCCGCAGCACCACACGATTATTATTGATGTGGTCCTTGAGCTTGCTGTCATCCTGCACTCGAAGACTCGCCTGGCCCAGCTCGGCAAGCACCTGGTTCACGTTCTCCAGCTCCTCGAACGTGAGCCCGCCGGGCAGCGGTCCGGGGAACGGGAACCCGTCCCGCTTGCTCCACGCCGCCAGCGGCTCGATCAACGGCTCGATCAACTTCTTGTCGGTTTCCTTTTCGATTTCCTCGTCGGGGACTCGCTCGGACTCGGATTTAGATTCGGATTTGGATTCGGGTTCGTCGTCGTGTCCGGGCTGTTGCTCGGCTTTGTCGTTCTCGTCCGGCGGCGCGATGTCCTTGGTGAGGTTGATGAGCGCGTCGTTGTCGACGGCGCCGCTCTTGGCGCTCTCGGCGCTCTCGTCGCTCCGTCCGGTGCCGTCGAGGTCCGGCCGGGCCAGGGCCAGGCCGGCGTTGGCCTCGATCAGCTCGCGACACGCTTCCGAAATGCTCTTTTTACAAGGCACCTCGTCCGGCGACGAGGGCAGCGAAGAGAGCGTTTCTTTGGACGACCGGTCCAGACTCCTCTTGCGCGAGCCCGAGCCCGAGCCCAGGCTGGGCGAGCTGCGCGCGCTCGCGTCCGGCTCCCTGTTGGGCGCGCGCGACCTGCCGGCGTATCCGGCCATGCCGGGGATGGAGCGAGTGCGCGGGTCGCTGAGGATGCGCGCCAGCAGCTGCTGGTCCAGGCTCTCGGCGTTGTCCGAGCTGGTGCGGTGGTCGCTGTCGGTGGCCGAGTCGAGCTCGCTGGGCGCCTGGCGCGCGTCCAGGTCGTTCCTCCAGCGCTGCGTGGACGGCGAGCGGCCGACGTGCGGGAAACTCTTGGCGCCGCCCTCCTGCGGGGTCAGTCCGGTCATCTTGGCCAGGCTGTCGCCGGACGAGCTGCCGGCCGCCACGGGCACCAGCATGGCGCGCGTGGCCGACTCGCCGACCGGCGCCGGGAACGCGTCGACCGGGTACAACCACTTGGAGTCGCAGTGGACGGTGGCGCGGCGACTGCGCACGGGGCTCCGCTCCATGCGCAGTCGGTCGGTGCGCGGGAAGCTCTCGACGGACGAGCTGGACGGCGAGCGGTTCAGCGACGAGATCTCGTCGGCCGACGAATGGCGAGCGGCGGCCTGCGGGTCGTTGGCCAGCGCGCCCCCGGTCCCGGCCCCGGCCCCGGCCCCGGCCCCGGCCCCGGGCAGGCTCTCGTCGCTGCGGTGTCGCGTCTTGCACTTGCGCTGGAGGCGCTCGTCCGCCAGCTGCAGGTTGAGGCGTCCGAACGGCGGCATCGCCTTGGCGGCCGCCATGATGTCCCTGGGCGGCGTGATGTACTTGCTGGGCCGCGAGTGCGAGTAGCTGCGCGGCGGGGTGCGCGACTGCAGCTGCGCCCGGCCGACCGGCAGGTTGTTCTTGTCGTCCGAGTGTCCGGTCTTGTCCATCCAGGGCGGCGGCGTGTACTGCGTGGGGATTATTTCGTTGCTGTGTTTGGCGGGTTTGGAGGCGCGTGACTGCGACTGGGTGGTCCTGGCGGGCTGCGGATGGCTCTCGTGGTTGAGTGCTGCCTGCCAGCCGGGCCCGTGCGGCGGTAGGGCCGGCGGCTGGTCGGCGGAGGACCGCGACGTGCCGTTGTGCTTGTGCGAGTGCTTGTCTTGAGCGGTGGGACGCAGCTGGATGCCGAACTGGTTCAAGATGGTCTTCTCCTGGTTGTTGGTGCGCGAGCCGGACCCGTGCCGATGGTTGTTGTGTATTTTCTCGTCGATGTCGACGACGGTGCCGGCGCCGGCGCCGGCGCCGACCCCCTCGTGGTGGTGGTGGTGGTGCGCCGCCTTGCGGCCCTTGTAGGGGGTCTCGTTGCCGGATAGCGACGACGACACGTTGTTGCCGCCGTGTCCCTTTTTGATCTGCGCGACGAAGCTCAACGGGGTGGGAACGCCGCCAGGGACGACGGTTCGTGGTAAGCCGCTGGTCGGTCCGTTCGCGGTGTCCGAAGAGGGCTCCATCGCCGTCTGCTTGCGACTCACGAGGAAATACGTCGTCATTTCTCCTTTTCCTTTCACTTTCACTTTGCCCCGACACTGGAAGTCGTACGGATAGTTTTTCAGCGTCTGGTAAACTTCTTCCGTCACCTGAGTGTGATTAGGTAGACCCGTGCTGTCCATTCGGCTGAAACGAAACGAATGAAACGAGTGTAACGAGTGTGAGAAATGAATTTAGTTCGAATTTGTTTTTTTTTACGTTCGGTTACCTCGCGACGTTTACGGTATTGCCCCAAATATCATATTGCGGCTTTCTCGCGCCAATTACACCCGCCACGACGGGACCCACGTTGATGCCAACGCGAAGCATGAAATTGTTGTAGGAATTTTCGTTGATTATAACCAATCTTTCCTTCATAGCGAACACGAGCTCGACGAGCGTGCTCAAGCATCGACCTCCCGATTCTTCAACTTCATCCTAAAATCAATTAAATCATTTTAAAATACATTGTAAAATAATTCCAAAATATTCCAAAAAATTTCCAAAAATTCCAAATTCCGAACCTCGATTCGCATGTCGGGAATGAGTCCGACGGCGGCCATGTATGTGCTGCCGACCGTTTTAATTTTGTCCACGGATTTGAACCGTTCATCGTCCAAAAGCTAAAAAAAAAAATTTAAAAAAAAAAAAAAAAAAAATTAAAATTAATGAATTAATCGATATAAAATGCACCAACTTCATCAAAATCGGCGATGATTTCATTTAATAAACGAAGGCACTCCACTCCCTGATTGTTTCCATCCAATTCAATATAAAATTCATGAAAATTAGGAATAGAAACGAACATGACTCCGACTTTTGAATACGACTGATGATAAAGATCCTGCAATTAAAAAAAAAAAAAACCAATTAACACGAATCGTACGAGACTTCTACGACACTTCTACGAGACTTCTACGAGACTTCTACGTGCACGCACCATGTTGTTTCGAAACTGATTGTCAAGAAAATGAGTTGCTACATGGGAAGGCAACAAATTGAATAAAATCCTCTGGTTGCTTCTTTGGAGTGCATCCATATCCAATTTCTCCTCATTCGCCTAGAAAAAAAAAATCAAAATCAAAATCAAAATTAAAATCAAAAAAATTAATCGAATTCCTCACCTGAACTTGCCATAGGAAATCAAGTCTCGCTGTCCATTCAACCTGTCGCCCATGAATTAATATTGCAAGCATGAAATGTAAAATGACAACTACTTCGACTATGTACACGGGAATGTCGCTCCTAAATAAATAAATAAATAAATAAATCAATCAATTAATTAATCGATCAAGTTTGTTGGTTCGCATCGATTTACTTACTTGACGATACGATCGTAACATAAAAATAAATCAATGTGCAAAAGCACAATAACTAAAATGTAAACAATCGCCATGGAAACGGCCAAAATCAATTTGATAACGACGGGTAAACGGAGGAAAATAGAAATGGCCAAGTAGCTGATGACGCAACTCAGCATGATGTATTGAGGCAATGGACACGAGCGGTGGTCCAACGAAGCGGCCGCTTCCATCGCGGTTTTGTTGCATCCTTTTTCCGTTGAGCATGTAAACTAAAAAAAAAAATTAAAAAAAAATATCGATTAAAACTCAATTACAATTAATCGTGCGTTTAATTGTACTCGTTACTTACAACATTGACTTGCGCGACCGTGTAGATCAAAATGAGAGAAAATATTGTAATTGATAAGCGCAGGAGAAAGGAACGACTAAGATCCCAACTGATGCACTGCAAATTGAAATTCGAATTAAATTTTTGGATTAAAATTTAATTTCGATTTTTGTTTATACCTTCAATCTTGATGAAAGTAGAAGCATTAGAAGCACCGATATCCACACGAACGCGGTAATGAAGAGCACCATTAAAATAACCGTCCTGAAACAAACAAAAACGAAATTATTTCTTTCATGTTTTCGTTGAATTTTCGGAAGTGGACGACGCACTTGGGAAGAATAATCACTTGCACGGTGCCCAATAAAATGAGTAAAATAAGAGCGCATAACATCCCGCTCGCAAAACTATGATCGACGTCATCGTGATACTAAAAAAAAATTTAAAAATTTAAAAATTTAAAAATTTAAAATTTAAAAAATTAATTTTTTTGATTCGTTGTACCAATTTTTCCCTCTTTTTATCCCTGAAACATAAAGTGATGACGCTGACATGACTCGATTTCTCGTGGTCCACACTTCGTGCCTCAATTGCCTGCGCTAGATATTTATTGACACGATTGGTTGGTTGATGATAAACGCTCGAATGCCTAAATTGGAAATAAACAAAATTAATTAATTACGGTAACGAATTTACGTGCATTATTTACCTTTTCTTGAAAGGTCTTTTGAATTTGTCAGTAACTTTGGTCTGAAAAATTAAAAATTAAAAAATTAAAAAATTAAAAATTAAAACTTAAAAATTAAAAATTAAAAATTAAAATTTTTGATTAATTTTTAATATTTGTTTTGATTAGTTGTGGTGATTAGTTGAAGTTACCTTGCGCCCCTCCTCCTCCTCCTCCAACATAGGTAAGCCAGATAATTGCAGCGTTACAGGACAATCACAAATGTTAACCTGGAAGGGTTTGGCAATTAAGTCAAGTGATGCTGATGCGACAAGACAGTGATTAAAAGATGACGGAAAAGAAGAAAATAAAGGGAACATTTAAACAGTCACATTGCTGCTATTATTCATCGCGTTATTTTTGTTTGTTCGTGAAAGCATAGTGCGATCAAAGATGCGTTTCGATTACCCAAAATGAAGATTTAGTGGGGTGTGTAGTTGTGCCTAGATTTTTACACCTGCGAACTGGTACGAAATCGCATTTAAATGCGTATTACGCAATAAAAGTGTTTTTCACAAGCATTTGTACACGTAAAAAGTGCTTTTACACGCGTGAAAAGTGTCACGTAAAGTGCATTCAAATGCATTTTTGTACGTGAAAATACATTTTTACACGTGAAAAGGGCATTTTTACACTGAAAAGATCATTTTTACACGCGAAAAGGCATTTTTACACGTGAAAAGGGCATTTTTACACTGAAAAGAGCATTTTTACTCGCGAAAATGGCATTTTTATACGTGAAAAGGGCATTTTTACACGTGAAAAGGGCATTTTTACACGTGAAAAGGGCATTTTTACGTGCGAAAAGAGCATTTTTACACGTGAAAAGGGTATTTTTACACGTAAAAAAGGCATTTTTACACGTAAAAAAGGCATTTTTACACGTAAAAAAGGCATTTTTACACGTAAAAAAGGCATTTTTACACTGTAAAGAGCATTTTTACACATGAAAAGGGCATTTTTGCACATAAACAGGGCAATTTTGCACGTAAACAGTGTATTTTTACTTACAAACAAGGTACTTTTGCTCGTGAAAATGGCATTTTTACACGCGAAAATGGCATTTTTACGCACGAACGGAGCAATTTTACACGTAAAAAGTGCTACTGGCTTTCGTATTTCAAAATTCCAAAAGTAACGACCAATTGATGCAACTTCTAATTGATTGAAATGGTAATTCTTAGCCGAGCTTTCACTTCTAATCAGCCCACCGCAATTACATTCCACGACACAACGTTAAAACAATACGTTCGCCGTCTCAGTGCCCAATTTAACAAAAAAAAAAAAAAAAAAAAAATGGCGACTTCCAATTTTGGCAAAATGTCAACAGATTTACTCAGCTAAATAAAAAATAAAAAATAAAAAAACCACCAAACGACACCGCAACATCAAAATCCACATCAAAACAAAAACCAAACAAAAACATATCAACAATGCACGAATAATTCCGCAACGATGCTAATGAAATATTGAAGAAAATCGAGCAAAAACATGTCCCGATGTTTTATGCACGAGCCACAAACACACGACTCTAATTCTCAATTCATTCCGCAGCAAATTAAATGCGACCTTTCTCCAACACGATTTTCGTGTAAAAACATTTTCCGACTACATTTTGCGAGTGCATTTTAATATTGACCCGTTTGCCAGTTCAGCTGTGATCATCATCAACATAAACGCTTTTTTTTTATATTTTTTTTTCTACGAATAATATATTATAAATAGAATATTAAATTGGCGCGCTTGTTTTTCCTCTTTTTTAACGCAATTACTGAAACTGAAGAATAAAATTTAGAATTTAGATGAAATTATGTTTTGTGTTTCGTGCATGACGTTGACGTAGGAGCGTGAAAGTTAATCCAAATTCAACATCGAAGAATATGTTAATAATTGATGTTATTAAGCCGCTTGATCGGATGTCTAGGGTGTTAGAAGTGTCATCAAATAGTGCGACTTTAAGTTTGTGTATTCTTTTTGGTGTAGAGTGATAGATGTTTGTGTAGTCAACACATTTATAGAGTGGCATGTGGTCAGTTTCACACGCACGTTTATGTAGGTGATGCGATGTGTGCTGTATGGTTTAAATGTATACAAACACTCAATTAATCCTTTAAATGATCCGGTTTAAATAAATTAAGAAATTTTGGATAAACCTTGGTGAATTTTTTGATGAATTTTTGAGAAATATTTTTTTGAAAATTTTTTTTTTTAGACATTTTTGATGAGTTTTGGATAAATATGAAAAATTTTTGATTAATATGAAAAATTTTTGATTAATATGAAAAATTTTTGATTAATATGAAAAATTTTTGATTAATATGAAAAATTTTTAATTAATATGAAAAATTTTTGATTAATATGAAAAATTTTTGATTAACTTTTGCTAAATTTGCTAATTTTTTAATGAATTTTTACTAAATTTTGCTAAATTTACTAAATGTTTGATGATTTTTTGCTAATTTTGCTAAATTTTTAATGAATTAGGAATAAATTTTGCTAAATTTTTGATGAATTTGGAATAAATTTTGCTAAATTTTTGATGAATTAAGGATAAATTTGGCTAATTTTGCTAAATTTGCTAAATTTGTGATGAATCTTTACTAAATTTTGCTAAATTTGTGATGAATCTTTACTAAATTTTGATAAATTTGCTAAATTTTTGCTAAATTTTTACTAAATTTACTAAATGTTTGAATATTTTTTGCTAAAATCGATTCATTTTTAATGTAATTTACACACTTTTTTTCAAAAACCCACCCTAACCACTCGTGCAATTTAATCAAAATATTAAAAAAAAAAACTCAAACCCAAACAAATCAAAATCATTAGTACAACATCAACACAAACAATCCAAATTGATACCTTTTTAGTTGAACCAGGTTTATCGTTAATGGTTGGCTGCATAGCCATGTTCGAAAATGGCACTTCCACACTATACTTGATGGAATGAAGCAACTGCACCACCACGTTGGACACGTTCTTGAACGAAAGTTTCCTACGTGTTGTGCTTCCAATAGCACTTCGAACCTGTAACGTGTTGAATAGCAGAGGCTGCAAAAACAACAAAAACAAAACAAACAAAAAATTAAATAAACAAAAAACCAAAACCAAAACCAAAACCAAAACCAATCCCAATCACCTTTCTCCGTCGAGGTGGTGAGACAATGAGCCAAGTTTGTACGTTATGTTCTCGCAAATAAGCATCACGATCCGCTCCATTTCCGGGTTCAACCTCGTATTCACCGTGTAAAAAATCCAAAGTATCTTGAGTGATGTGTACGCGCCTAATCGAATCGAAACAAAAATTGAAAAAACATAAACAAAGACCACGCGGAAGAAGTGAAACTTCTCGTTTACGAGTCGCGGGATCGTCGATCTAAGTCAAATCGAGAATGGCGGCATCTTCGTTTTAGCCTAACGCATTTTCGTCGCCATTTCGAAAATGGCGGCATCTTCGTTTTAGCCTAACGCATTTTCGTCGCCATTTCGAAAATGGCGGCATCTTCGTTTTAGCCTAACGCATTTTCGTCGCCATTTCGAAAATGGCGGCATCTTCGTTTTAGCGTAACGCATTTTCGTCGCCATTTTCGAATTACTCTAACCCCAAAACCCGTAACGCGCCTAAAGAAGTTTCACTTCAAAAAAAAAAAAAAAATGCAAAATCGATTGTACCCGGCGATTCCACCGGCTTCCATGTGATTGGCCAGTGTCACATCGTTGCTCCAAACATCGTATTGCCATTTGAGAAGTCCTAAAACACCGCATAAAACGCGACCCGTGTGAATTCCCACTCGCATATTCAGCTGGACGTCCGTTGCCTCCACCACTGACCTATTAGCAAATAAAAAATTAATTTTATTAATTAATTTGTTAAAAAATTTCCAATTTTTTTTGTTTTGTTTTCTACTTACGCTATTGCATCAATCATGTCGAGTCCCATTTCCACTGCACAATGCGCATGATCAGAGCGAGGTTCGGGCAAACCGCTAACGCAGTAGTAGCAATCACCCAGAATTTTAATTCGGAGACAATGGTTGTCCTGGAGCGAATAAATGCGATTAAAATCAAACAAGTTGCGCCGTTTTACGTCCATTAAACATTGACATTATCAATCTCGAATCAACGTGTCAGATAATCAATTTAAAGCTCAGTTTCGCAACATTTATTGTCGGAAAACGTTATGCATCGCTCATTTGATCGTACGTCGACTCAAATTCAATTTTTTTTGCCATTTTTTTGATAATTTTTTTTAGGTTTCGCTTTCGGAGAAGGCAAAGAAGCCATTGTAGTTTTTTTTTGGAATTACGGGATAAATTAACTTAATCTGTTTATTTAACGACGGCATTAAGTTTAATAAATTCTAATGCAATTTCTGAAATCATCAAACCGAAAGTTAATGAAAAAAAAATGCATTTTGTTTCATTTTTAAGTGAAACTTTTTTTGGCGCGTTAGAGGTGAATGAATCTAGTGATAATTTGAAAAAAAAAACATTTTTTTCCGACCAACTAAAGTACTAAACTAAGAAGTTTCGCTTCTTCCAAGTGGTCTTAAGCACCACTGGCGGATCCAGAAAACGTACAAGGGAGCGGCCATTTTGGTTCATTTTTTCGCGCAAATTTGTTCTTCTTAAAATGCGTCATTTTCGCCAAATAATGATTTATTCAGAGATCAATGAATGATTTTTTAAGATCAAAGAGTATTTTTTTGTCTAAAAATATTTTTTTTTTGTCTAAAAATATTTTTTTTGGTCTAAAAATATTTTTTTTTGTCTAAAAATATTTTTTTTGGTCTAAAAATATTTTTTTTGGTCTAAAAATATTTTTTTTGGTCTAAAAATATTTTTTTTTGTCTAAAAATATGTTTTTTTTGTCTAAAAATATTTTTTTTGTCTAAAAATATTTTTTTTGTCTAAAAATATTTTTTTTTTGTCTAAAAATGAATGTATTTCAGTTTTTTTTGCCTAAAAATAAACGTTTTTGGCCTAAAAATAAACGTTTTTGGCCTAAAATTAAATTTTAGGTTCGTAAAAATAATTTTATAGTCCTAAAGTTAAATTTTTTTGCTTAGGGGATGGCCATGCCACTCCTGTCCACTCCACTGTGTTAAGCACACATTCTTTTATTATTATTATTATTATTATTATTATTATTATTATTATTATTTTTGTACTTACGTTGGCTAGTTGGTCAAACCGCCCAAATAATTCATTTAGTAGTCGAACTAATTCCTGAGCAGTGCACTGAGAGGCTAAAACTGTGAATCCTACAATGTCGGCAAAAAGTATACTGGAAGAAGAAAGAAAACAAAAAAAAAAAAAAAAAAAGAAAAAAGGAAAAGACTAATTAATTTCCTATTTAACAGAGTCGTGATTACAATTTACCACCTTATTTGCATTAGCAATCTACGCCCAGAGCTCTAATTGTAAATTACCGATAATCCACATGACACTCCCGACGTACAGTAATGCTGATTATATTCGCAGCATCTAAGACCTAACTAAAGTGAAACGAGCCGCTTTAAACGCCAACTCGCGCGGAAAGTGATGGATGACATACCGAGCTATTGGGCATTCATAATTAAATTGCGTCAGCCAAAACAGCGACGCAACCATTGTTGATTTTGTGCTCAACACGAGTTAGAGGGGCCCCCCCCCCCCCCCGAGTCTAACGGGCCCTCGTTATAACAAATTGCGAGAGACTCGAGAAATCTGTTCCTTATAAAATAAGGAAAGTGAACGGGACAAGTAAAACTTGTTCGTTATAACGAATAATTTGTAATATCAAAATTTGTTATATCGAAATTTTTTAACACTGTGTTCTATGGCCAACCAACCAAATCATTAAAAAAAAATTCGTTATAACAAAAATTCGTTATATCTATAGACAACGAACCGAGTCATATTTTAAAATTAGTTATAACAAAAATTCGTTATATCTATAGACAACCAACCAAGTCATTTTTTTAAATTCGTTATATCTATAAACAACCAACCGAGTCATTTTTAAAAATTGTTATAACAAAAATTCGTTATACCTATAGACAACAAACCGAGTCATTTTTAAAAATTTGTTATAACAAAAATTCGGTATAACAAAAATTCGTTATATCTATAGACAACAAACAAAGTCAGTTTTAAAAATTCGTTATAAAAAAAATTCGTTATATCTATAAACAACCAACCAAATCATTTTTTAAAATTCGTTATAACAAAAATTCGTTATAACAAAAATTCGTTATAACAAAAATTCGTTATAACAAAAATTCGTTATATCTATAGACAACAAACCGCGTCATTTTTTAAAATTTGTTATAACAAAAATTCGTTATATCGCGATTTGTCCTAATGAGTTTCGTGTTACATATTTGCGTAAGTCGTACAACACCAACGCGGTAACCGCAAGTTTGCGGAAGAGCACTAGCGCGTTACAAAAACTTGACTTATATCCTTATAATTCGTACAACTGGGTTGTGCAACAACGACACGCAATTCTATTGGTCAATACTTGTGTCTTCGCTCTTTACAAGCGCTAATTTGAAAAACATCGAAAAGTGTGTTCATTATATTGACGATTTCATTTCATTTCATTTCGTTCTATTTAGCATGGAAAATTCCATTTATCCTTCGACTGCGTGACCACACCATTTGCTGATCACTAACCTGACATTTTCGTGCTTCTGAATGTAAATCTTATGGAACTGCTGTTCCCGGGGTGCAATTATGTCTTCCTTCATCTCCATGGCAACGTGTTGTGGTAGCACCGACAACAACAAGCGTTCCTGTTGGAAGACAAACTTCTTTAATACAACCACGAGCATAAAATCTCCCAAAAATAAACACCAAAATCCCATCAAAACGCAAACAATTAAGAAAGAAATAAATAAATAAATAAATAATTCTATTAATCTTCGGTCCTAACGCGTAAAACAAGAAAGAACAGAAAAAAAAACTTTCATTCCGATCCTAATCTTCCTCCCAGCTGGATCTAAACTCATTTAAACTGGGGGCTCTGGAAGTGAAGAATGAAAACAAAAAAACCTTTATCTATAAATTGCAAAATCATGACGCATCAACTTTCGAAAGAAGCATTGTCAATAGATGGCGCTGACGCTGTTTCCCAACTACACCACGGAAACTCATCTTCAAAAACCACGTGATGGACCCTTTGCAAGGTGTAAAAAGGTGTAAAAAGGCGTAAAAAGGCGTAAAAAGGTGTAAAAAGGTGTAAAAAAGTGTGAAAAGGTGTGAAAAGATGAAAAAAGATGTAAAAAGGTGTAAAAAGGTGTAAAAAAGTGTAAAAAAGTGTAAAAAGCTGTAAAAAGGCGTAAAAAGGTGTAAAAAGATGTGAAAAGGTGTGAAAGATGTAAAAAGGTGTAAAAAGGTGTAAAAAGATGTAAAAAAGTGTAAAAAAAAGTGTAAAAAAAGTGTAAAAAAAGTGTAAAAAAAGTGTAAAAAGATGTAAAAAAGTGTAAAAAGTGTAAAAATGTGTAAAAAAGTGTAAAAAAAAAATGCAAAAAAGTGTAAAAAAGTGTAAAAATGTGTAAAAAGGTGTAAAAAAAGTGTAAAAAGGTGTAAAAGTTTCATATTGAGCACATCATAATTTGTTTTTAACTTTTTATTGATGTTTCGGTCTTTTCGGTTAAAAAAATATATTTGTGGCGAGCGAGGTATAGTTCGTGATCACTCTCGGCCAATTACAGCTTGCATGGCAACTATTCTAATTGGCTCGACAAAGCCGGAATGGCAAAGCGGCATAGCTTATGGTCTCTATGGACTCGATTATTTATCCTCCTCTCAAATCAATCATGCTTGGCTTTTATAGCGCATGTTATTGCACGTGTTTATTGCGCGACAAATGAAAACATGGAAACAAAATCAACCGGAGTTAGCATACTCCACAATATTCATTTAAGTAAAAGTAAGTTACTTTTTTTTAACAACAAAGCGGTTTACCCCAATACTGAATGGGACGCGCTTTCCTCCATCGCAGCTTCACCGGACCATCTGTCAAGCAAAAGGATCCAGAGCACTTATGCGCGCATCGAAGCGGGATAGATCATGGCTGCAATCAATTTTCATTCTACAATTGGTGCAGTCAACCGATCGTGGACTCGTATTAAGATTTTACATCCTCCGATATAGTTTCGTCTTATCGTATCTTGATGCCAAATTCATACTGCGCATCCCATTCCGCACACATGATTACCTAATCTCCGTCGTCACTTAGTGGCGTTAAGCCTTACAGAACTTCGAAATAGAACTTCGAACAAAGGCGCTAACTGTTAGCGTACATAATACGCAGTTTGCACCATGTACTTTTACGTTATAAAAACCCCCGTTATGCCTATAACTATAGTGGAAAACTCATAAGT
>JAQFXT010001723.1:0-15640 GCA_034683725.1 Strigamia crassipes
GCGAATCAGAGCACAGAACCACCTATCCATAGGAAATAACACATGGAGACGTGTCCATGTTATCCTTGGTTCATGATTTGACTGAAATGACTTGTGGGTGACCGGAAGTGATGTAAGTCAAATTTGACTTTTGACAATACACTTGGGAATAGCTTTTGTTATACATTGTTGCATGCTATTGGTTTACAAATAATACTACATTTTGTAAAATGTATTACGAAATGCATAATTTAATGCATGAATAATGTAATAAAAATTTGCGAAAAGTGATACATTTTGCGACGCATTAATTGGGTAAATCTAAAAATATGTTGCGGAATATATTTTTGAACCATATGGGTATCACGACTTTACAAGTGCGTCTAGTGAGAATTTTGTTGAAAAAGTAAACGTGAAGTGAATACTTAATTTTGACACACGGCGGCGCTTTAGGGTGATGGTTTTTTTCCGTGCTTGGCTCCAGCTCCAGTTCCAGGTAATGAGGCCTGTGTAAATTGAAAGTTCGCTTTGTTGGAGTTTAATCACGATTGGTTTTCCGCTTCTTATATACATACGAAAGTCTGACTTAAAAAAAAAAGTAGGATCAGGAAAATGTATTTTTTTTTTTTTTTTTTTTTTTTATTCCATTTACTGACTACACCAAATCAACTAAAAAGATGTTGACAGTTCATTGTTACCTAGCCCACAGGGTGTAGATGATTTACTTCACTCTCGAGGTGTAGACTATGCTTTTGGGCAAACACACATGCCAGGTAAAGAAGAGGATTATCACTTATTCACTCCCACAGATTCTCTTCTGTGTGAACAAGAAATCAATTTGTCGAATCGAGTGCTTCATTTTTTTCTATCAAAATCCATCTTTTCACTGGTTGTTACTTTTGCTTGCAACAATTTTAACAATGGGTTTTTACTGAGATAACAATTGGGATTTTTTACTGGGGTAACAATTGGGATTTTTATTGGGATAACAATTGAGATTATTAGTGAGATAACAATTGGGATTTTTACTGAGATATCAGTTGGGATTTTTTACTGAGATAACAATTGGGATGTTTAGTGAGATAACAATTTGGATGTTTAGTGAGATAACAATTGTTATATCAGTAAAAACCCAACTGTTATCTCAGTACAAGCCTAATTGTTATCTCCGTAAAAATTTAGTTGTTATCTTAGTAAAAGTCGAATTGTTATCTCAGTAAAAATCGAATTGTTACATCAGTATAAATTGAATTGTTACATCAGTTAAAATTGAATTGTTACATCAGTTAAAATTGAATTGTTCATCAGAAAAAAAATCCAATTGTTATCTAAGTAAAAATTTTTTACCTATTCCGCACCGCGCGTCCTGTTTCTGCCCCGTCCCGATTCCGCGTCGATTTTAAAATTAATTCCCAGCGGTCTCATTTCCGTGACGATTTGTTTTAATGATAATTGATTTAAATTTAATTAATACACATGTGGAACTGCATACTTTTTATTCAATTATAGTTTTGGAATATGTTTTATTTCAGAGGTAAAAATGCTAATTAAAAATTCTGGTCAGGTGCTTTTGCTTCTTGACCACTCGCCTACAGACATGGCACTTAAGTAGCACATCCACTTCTACTGCCCGCTTGAAGCAAACAGCGCAAGTCATGTGACCGCAATGGAATATCACATTGCAATCGTGCGTGCTGCAATCAGACATAGGATCGCAATACCGGCCGGCGCGGAATTGGGACCGCAATACCGGCCGGCGCGGAATTGGGATTGCAACGCCAGTTGGCGGGATAGAGACCGGCGTGGAAATGGGACCCCATTTAATTTGAAAAATTTATTTAATTTATTTACCGCGCGGAATTGAAACGCGCAGAATAGGCCTAACCCGCCGAATTTGTTATCTGAGTAAAAATCCCAATTATTATCTTATTAAATATCCCAATTGTAATCTGAGTAAAAATTCCAATTGTTATCTCGGTAAAACTCCTATTAGGTTTTTACTGGAATAACAATTGGGATTTGCACTGAGAAAACAATTGGGTTTTTTTACTAAGACAACAATTGGATTTGTACTGAGATAACAGTTGGACGTTTACTGAGATGCGGTAACAATTTTATCTGCGTCGCTAAAATTTCGCGCATTCCAATATATCAGCCAGGATGCCCAAGAGTGATTGCTTGACTCGTTCCAAGAAAGGACGTTGCAGAAATTTATTTTTCATTAAATTGAGCTTGGACCTGCGTGGATCAGCGAAGCAAGAATCTACAGAACCTTGCTTCAAAGCTTGCTTTTATTCGCAAGAGTTTTAAACTTAATTCTCAACTTATTAAACTATATAGATTGAAATTCTCAGAAGTCTTTACTTTAATCGAATTTCTATCTTTATTACAAGCAATAAGAAATGAGCACTACAGGGAGATAATATTGCGGTGATTAAACTGACTGCATCAACAACAACCTGATTGAGATTGGTCATTAAGAGCAAAATATTTTTTACACATAAAATAAAATCGTCAAATAAAATAACAATAATAATTTTTTTTTATCTATTTTAATTGTTAAATTCCTTAGCTAATAACTTTATCTTTTATTTGTAGAAAGTTTTTGTAGGTCAGAACCTTGGTTGTAATTTAATAAGTATGCTCAGTGAGCACGCAAAGTAAATGTTGCTCTCATCACACACATTTGTTCGTCTTCATGATCTTGAGCTACATTAATTCCACAAGAGTTTGCACGTGCAACTTGTATTTTAATTTTTTAATTTTTTATTTGTATAATTTTTATCTTTAAGCAAAATTTTGACACTTGGTGCATGTGAAATGAAAGATCTAGCATCCGATCGGTTAGTTGTTCTCATGCGTCATGTAGTTGACGGCTCACTTGGTGATAGCGCCACTTGTCATGCTAGGTTGAAAGATCTCACTTAAATGTTCCCGGATGTACACAGATTCCATTATCTTTAGTTTTATATCGCACAGGTCTTTTAATTGTGGGTATTTATCCTTCTAAATACAAGTAGACGTGCTAAGTGCTACTTTATTGGAATTAAGTGTGGTGATTATTTTATTAAAGACACGGCACGCCACGGACTTGTAACTTTAAAGGAACATTCTGGCTACTTACGGTACGTTTAAGGTGTAAAATGCACATTAGTTGTTACAAATTACATTTGTCATACAGTTTTCTTCATTTAGTTAAAAAATAATAATTTAAATGTAATTTGTTTTTATGGGACTTCTTTTTCGTAAAACCATGCGCGCAGGTGAACTGTTTCTGTCTGTTCTGGGGGTGTAGTTTAAGACAAAGAACAGCAACTACTGATATATAGACAAATGCAATATTTAATTTTTTTTCCATAATTAAACTTTTTGTTTTATTTCTATTTATTTTAAGGTAAATATACAATTCGAATAAAAATAATTTAAAAAGTCAGGCTAGCTCTTTAAGGGCTGTGCTACGGTTTTTTGGACGTGAGAATCTCATTACTATTTGTAGCACGAGTTCTGTTCAAGAACGCCATCTCACGCTAACAAATAGTGCTAATTCTTGTGTTGTGTGTCAATTCTTTCACCGGTTCAAACTCAGATAAATCACAATTTATTTCTCTAACATTTCGTGTAAATGTGACCACATAAAGCCGCAAGGCATCACTTTAACTAGTTTATCTTTTTTTAACCCAATAAACATTGGGCCATGTTTGCTGTTGACTGATGGCGTCGTAGTAGCCAAACAAATTTGAACGTTTAAATCAACGTAGGCAAATCCGCTTTACCGTTGTTAATTTTTTGGGGGATTTTGTTATAACGAATAAAACTATAAAACGGATTTGTACGGTTATTCGATATATGAGGTCACACTGTAAAATGCAAGAAATTATGGATTTACCTTTTTTCTTTACAAACATGATCAATTTTTCAGATTAAATAACGTATTATGCAAAACATAACCCGTAATAACAACAATTCTGGTTCCAACGTCTCAAATCGCATATAATTTTCAATCGAAAATTAGTTTCACATATTTTTTTGAGAATTTCTGCTTTTATTGATAACACAGCATGACGCTTCATAAAAAACGTGCACGTTTTATTTATTTTTTGCTCTTACATCTTGCCTGTATTCACCTATCGTACCCCCATATGATCGACTCGCCTGTAACGACACCGAGGAAGCGACCTCTTACGGTGTGTTGCTAGTTGGAAGCGCGCTCAATGGTGGAGGCGGGCGGGAAACCAGTGCCTTAACGGCAGAAGAGAGCATAATACACAAGTTTTATTTACTCCATTCACCTGTGACAACCCGATTATTCAGTTTGGATTGATTTGATTGGAACGAATGTGAGTTGATGTGGCCATAACAAATCTGGCAAGTAGATGCCATGCAGGCAAGCCAAATATGATGCGTCAGGTAAGGCGTATAAACGCAGCACTAGCATCAGGTGAGAGTCGATGCATTTATATATATATTTAAAAAAAAATCATTTCTAGATTGACAACTCAAGGAATTCGCGAGAGAAAATGTGTTTTGCTACAATTCAATATTTTATTAGTTTGAAATTGGGTTTTAAAAATGAAATTTATATGGCAACAATTTATTTTTGTTATATTATTTTCTAAAAAAAAAAAAGTGTTTTTTCTCAAGGTGTATATATATTTTTTAGTGAGGTGATGTTTCGGTCGGCAAAATGTCACGTTTTCTTCATAAAACTGGTAACGAGGTGTATCGCTGTAGGGTAGCTGGGTTGGTGTTACAATTTCCACTGACCGAAGTTGAGATAAATAGACATTTTTTCCTCTCTACAGGAGACACCTCCCGATGTGAGGATGTTTGGTTGCTATGGCAATGAAAGTGCAAGCACATCTGAGGTTAATACATAGTGCTTAGGTGTACTCTGAGATTGAGAAACATTTTGAGTCTTCGGCGAAATGACAGTTTGATGGCTGTGAATACAGTGGTGTTTTTCTCTTGGCAGATTAATGATTCAAACACGCTATTAACAGTGAGCACGTTTTTAGAAGTAATTTAAACGAGTGGAAATTACTTATATGAGTAAATTTTATGGCGGTTTGCTTAACTTTCGGGGATTGGACGAGAACCGGTGTTTTCAGCATGGTATGGCAGTTCTGTTTGTAACACCCGGAGCTGCGTAGCGCATGGAATGAAATTTGGCATTGAGATATGACAATATGACAAGAGTTGTTTGCGATTAGTGAGATACGCAACATCAAAATGTCAAAGATACTGATTATTCGAGCTTTCTGTTCTATAGTAATCAGGCTTATCATTTGAATGACACGGAAATCATTACTGATTTGATTAGAAAAGCAACTTTTTGTTCAAAATGAGTAACATAAGCACAGCCTTGAGCATTAAATACAGATTTCACCTGTAAATTAACTACAAAAGTGTACAGTACGGGTCTTATTTATTTAGCTCGTCATAGTGACAGTGAGTTACTAGCCTAGAATGGAATTGGATGGGCAAAGGGAAATTTAAGCTAGTTGATGTTTTTACGGTTTGAAATATTTCTGGAAACCATAAAACCAATGTAAATTCTCTGCCATGCAAATTCGATAAGACCTCACAATTGATGACGTGAAAAATACTTAGTGATTTATGGGTATGCGATCATCTGATGGTGATAGAACTTTTTATGGAGTTTGACATTGCCCACGTGACTGAAATAAGTCCATTTATTGGTCGTACCGTTTCTTAGGTACCCAATGAAAATTAACTAGCAATTCAACGCCAAGTGATAGATAATAAAACCAACAATTGCCAGATTCCAGCTGCATCTTCGCGTTGAAGGCAAAACAATATTATTTATACCAGGAAATTGTATCCATCGTCCGTATTGACACATAACGTTAACGTAATGTCGTAATTCCATCTCTCCGAGTTGCAATTGCGTCGTCCGCGGACGTCTACAGTTGCATCAAATTGCCCAATGGCTCTACACTAGCGTTGAATTGTCAGAGGAGTCGGTTGCGTTAAATTCCTCCATCTTGCGACTGAATGGGTCTCTGGGGGGAGGGATGGCAATCTTTTGCGGCTTATGGTGCCCAGAAGCCTTAATCCAAGCCTGCCACCTAATACTTTATATATTTATGTAGTGAAAACTAGTTCTGCACGCAGGCGCATATTGAACGACTGAATCCTATTCCATAAATAATTGGATTCGATTTGGTTTACTTAGTGGACACCACCACTGCAAATGTCATAGGTAAAATTACGGTAAACATTGGGGCGTCGTTGAAACTAGGTCATTCTTGAGTTTAGACGTGGAACTGGAAATAAAAGGCATCTTTTATAGCCGGATATAATTTAATTTTTTTTTTTTTTCTGTTTGAGTTTGTTGTAAGTCGATTCCGCCTTTTTTTCAGGGCTGCACGTATATAGTTTTTTTTTATGTGTTGTTTTTTCAGTGTCAATCGTTGGGCACGTACCGTAAAGCTCCAAATAAACGTCGGGGCGATTAATATATTTTTGCCTAATTGGACTTAGGCGGTAATTTGACCCAGGTCGTCATCAATATACAGTCTGTTACAAAATTATAAGGACAGTCAATTTTTTTTAATAACATTTTTTTGACGCGAGTTAGTATATTTATTTTTTACATACATATAAATAAGGTTAAACCAATGTTTCTCACAAAATTTCAGAATAATTTAACAATTAGTTCTCAAGTTAAAATTTTTTTTGTAAATCAATCACATTTTTAGCTGTTACATAATTATAAGGACAGTACTAAATGTTTGAAAATTGGTAGGATTAATATTTGGTAGAACCACCTTGGGCTTGAATTAGATCAAATACTCTGTTCGGCATTGTTTGTACAGTATATGTATGTATATATATATATATATTTTGAACAAATTTGTCGCTTTTTCGGTTTTCTAATTTTGTCAAAGGTTAAAGGGTCTTGACACATGACGCAACGTGTTTAAGGACAATCTGACTTTCGATTAACCGTTTATTAGACCTTGGTTTGTTGATCCAGGTCTTGGCACAGCTCTAAATGTCAAAGGATGGCTGTGTTTTGGGTTTTAAGAGTCAGAGGATGAGAATTTTAGTGAGGGGATAAAAAAGTTGGGAGAGTGTGTAATTGTAATTGTGTAAATCTCGAAGCGGAAGGCTTAAAGATTATACGTTTTATTGGTGGGCCATATAATGATGTTAGTGTGATTTGATGAAAATATTGTCAAGTCAGCAGTTTTATTGGTGCGGATCAGCATTTTCACAATAGACAGAATGAAGTCCTGAACAATTGCAGTAAAAATGTTTTTAGCTCGACTTAGACCGTTAAAAAGTGGATCGAATAATGAAAGACATTTTTATCAGAATAATTAAATTTGATGGTTTTTTTTTTTAATGCGGTTTATTTTTTATATTTTATTTTTATTTTTTTGAAGTTTTAAATTAATTGGAATTAAGCGTGGGAGATTTTACTTAAAGTTTGGTTCGTTTGGGATTTTAATTTTTAACTGCTGCTGTGTATTGATTTTTGCATGTTTTCTATGCGCAATGAATGATACAGCTTGGAAACCTCAATGACAATAGCAGTGTTAGCTGTGTGAGGCTTCACTGCACAACATCACTGACATGCAAGTGACGGTTTTGTTTATTCAGGTTGTCATAGTTTGGACATTTCTGCTCATTTCTACAGTGTTTTAAAGAATTTTACTGAATAATTTTTCACAATACAGTACATTATCACTTGTCTTTTGTTTTTGCTGTTTATAAAAACATCGGAAAGTATACAAACACAAACTTATTGATTGATTGTTACCATTGAGAGTTTGCTGGTTTGATTGTTTGTAAGCAGAATTTAAATGGAAAAGAAGACGACACAGTTTATTTTGTTTTGTGCTTAAATTTAAATCTCATTTTCTGAGATTAAATTTTTTTTTAAATTTTTTTTTAGAGTGCACTCAAGCAGCAAATGAATTTGAAAAGTATTACTCCATTATTTATACATCCACTATGGAAAATTGTTTTCATTTAAATTTAATTATCGTTTTTAGGGAAACGCGTTTTAAATGGTGATAAAAATAGGAAAGGGCTTCGCGGAAAGGGCAATTGAAACAGTTTCTTGCAACTAAGTAATTGCTTTTTAACAATTACATTAGGGACATTTGCTTTCGGTTTTGATACATTCTATTTGAAGAATGGTTTAGCCACTATTCTTTGAAAATCAATTATTGTCTGTACGTGGGGATGGAGTTTTTGTGGGGATTGTATTAAATCAGGCAAATATTTTTCAAGAGAATTATTTTTTTTAAATATTTCAATTCAATAGCTGAATAAACAAGATTTTTTTTAAAAATTTATCTCGGCAGCAATCAATAGTTCTTATGTTTGTTTTGTATATTGTTTATATTTTGAAATAGATTGATCATTGTTAGTTTTAACTTGACTTTATATAATTATTTAGGTTTTACAGCAATACGCTTTTGTAGAATGCCCGCGTTCTAATTACGAAATTGAGGTTACCCCGTGTACCCCTAATGGAGACTCGCGTACTAACTACAAAATACACAATGGAGTCGGTTTGAAATGTTATTTAATTCATTTATTTAGATGATATAATGGATTTTATAGCGTTAAAATGCTGTTTTTAGATGAAATAATTGTTTTTTTTGTGGAAAAGTTGTTATTTAAGACAAAAATTGATTTATTTGGTACAAAAATTGTTTGTTTTAGATCAAAAACATGCAAAAATTGTTTGTTTTAGGTCAAAAACATGCAAAAATTGTTTGTTTTAGATCAAAAACATGCAAAAATTGTTTGTTTTAGATCAAAAACATGCAAAAATTGTTTATTTTAGGTCAAAAACATGCAAAAATTGTTTGTTTTAGATCAAAAACATGCAAAAATTGTTTCTTTCTAGGTAAAAAACATGCAAAAATTGTTTGTTTTTGATCAAAAACGTTATATATGTCAGTACTCGCACTTATTAGAAACCCGCGCTCTAATTGTGCAGGTTGGCTTTCCGGCTGCGCAGTAAAGAAGGATACCGCGTTACTTCAGCATTCTGCATTCATTGAGCAGCATTTACAGTAAATTAATGAGTTTCCACGCTACAAACGTTTTATACATGCAACACACGTTGTATTGTTTGATTTTACTTGTTTTCTAACTTGTTTCATCATTAATCACTAATTTGCTACAAATCGACCTTCACAGTAACATTATTTTTAAAGTTTCATTGCGGTTGAGTAAAACTAGAAGTATAACTCTTTCAGCAGGGAACAAATCTGTTTTAAACTGCAGCAAATGCTTTGCCCTTGTTTTGTCAAACATGGATAAATTTCCATTTTTTGTTTTCACTTCCTCATTCATGATCAGACACTATAAATCAGACAGAAATGTAGTGCTCGTGTTTTTCAAGGTGCACAGGGGTTCTATTTATTTCTTTATTGATACGTCGATATGGAGTGTTGCCCTTAGATTGTTATAGAGGTCGGTCATTTGCCTCATTAATCTGATAGAAATAACCTGAATATGAATGTTCGATTTTATGTCTCGTATTTTTATAGTAACGAGGATTTTTTGATTTATTTAACGCAAATTGCATGAATGGTGGGAAGATATTTATGGACTGCAGGGATCATTTTACGAGGGAAGGTAAAGTTCACTGCAGCATTAATGATTTGGGTCATGTCTGATTGAATATTAGACCTCTGAAATTATAATGGCAATTATACATGTAAATTTAACGATGAAAACCACAAAATAAATATTTTTAAAGGTGAAATTAGGAATTAAAAATTTAAATGGTAACAAACAGTCTAAATTTAAGTAGACTATTCTATAACGGGTATCGAGTACCCGGATATCCGGGTAATTTAACAAATATTTTAATACTCGAATACCCAGATAATTTGACCGGTAACCGATAAAAATTAAATGAGATACTTTTTGATGGAAATATTACTATTTACACAAATGCATAAGCATTTACGATTATGTATAATGATAATATCTACTAATTAATTAAGTATTTATATTCAATTTATTCACATAAACGCAACACAATCTAGTTTTCACATATTTAGTAGATGTGCCCTGGATAAAATAATTTTTTAAAATAGATTTTTTATTTTTTTTATTTTTTATTAAAACATTGGGTTATTCGGGTACCTGGAAATTCGCAAAAAAAAAAATACCCACCTGCAGGAGTAATACTGTATTTCTTCGATTAAGAGCCGCAGCTTTTAATCACCACTGGCACTCTGAGCCACAGCTGTTAATCGAGGGCGGTTCTTGTTACAATTTATCAAATCTTCCTTGAATTTTGTCTAAAATTGTCTAAAACCGATCAAATTTGGTCTGAATTTATCAAAAACATTTTAAAAATGAAAAAAAATTTGTAATTTGAATGGAAACCTAGAATTGTAGCCGCCTTTGAATAAAAGCCATGGCTATTAATCGAGGACGGCTTTACAATCAAACCGCCACTTTCATCCGCGTCTACTATTCAAGGTAGAGAGACAATGAGCGTCTTCTCGTGGTAATTCGTCATCCAAGACTGCTGCCAATGGGGAGTAATGACGTCACAAACCTCTCCGGTTGCAGATGACAATACAATGGGAGTTACAAAAATGCCTCATTGTGTTGTTTATTGTTATAAAAATTCAAATAGATACTATAAAACCAATTCAATTTTATCTTTTGTTTATTCAATGAGCTATAACCTAAAGTTTTTAATTTAATTTTTTTAAATTATTTTTTATATATTTTTTTTCTTAAATTTTTATAAGAACAACTATGTTCATCCTAGAATTCTTTTATTTACTTGTTTAGAACTGTGAAACTGTAGAAATCTTTCATTGTCACGATCAATCTGTTACAAAATGGAGGCTTATGACGTTTTTTTTTTGTGCAGCCAATAGCAGCAATCTGCGAGGGTTCTACTTTATTGTCTCTCTACCTTGCTAATATTTGAGGGCGACTCTTAATCGAAGAAATACAGTATTCAAATTGGGTATTGTAAACACACTAAATGTGTGGTTTAGACATGTTTACGGTGTTAGTACAAATCGATGTTTGTGGAAATGTTCTCAACACTCAATTAGATAAATTAATGTAGTAAAAATTGCAAAGTTGTGCGGTGGCGAGACTTCATTTTGTGTTTTGTGCTACACTCGGGCAAATTAATCAACCACAAGGAAGTGGAGAGGAAGGAAGTTAATTATTGTCGCCCATGTTGAGACATCAACTAAAATGCAGGGAAGTTGAGATGTTTGGTCAAGTGGATGTGGGCAGGGTTAATTATAATAAATAAAAAATCAGATTAAAGTGGCGTTTTTGCAGAGTGTGTTGCAATGAAGCAGGTGCAAGGACACCATTTTTTGTTTGTCATGTCAGTTTCATTCAAGCACTGCTTTTGCGACGAGGACCTAATCCTCAGGTCCCTAATTTGCAGACTCCCTAATCTGCAGATATTAAAAAAATTAATCAATGTTTAAAAATAATAAATAAATAAATAAAATTTATTGCGTTCCGAATCCGCAGTCCCATTTCCGCAGGTCCCTAATCCAGAGAGTACAAAACTTGTCCGGTCCCTAAATCTGCAGGTCCTGTCCCTTATTCGCAAGTCCCCAACGTCACACTGACGCGATGTATAATGTATATTTAAGTAACCTAACCTAACCTGTGCATTTCTAAATTGTAAAAAACTGATTTTTTATGTGAAAAAAATGCTTTTTCAAGTGCAACAACTGTATTTTTATGTGCTAAAACAGCATTTCATGTGAAAAAACTGCTTTTTATGTAAAAAAAGATGCATTTTCGTGTGAAAAAATGCAGTTTCTTGAAAAAATAACTAAATTTGATGTGAAAAAAACTGCTTTTTCTCTTGAAATAAATGATAAATGCATCTTCAGGTGAAGAAAAGTGCATTTTTACATGGAAAATGCATTTTGTGAGTATTCCAAAGGACCTTTAGAACCGGGGGAGGGGACCTTGGGATAATGTTTCCCTTGACCTTCCGTTAATCTGGCCCAACAGGTGGGGCTCCTTACAGGATAAGTGTTCCTAAAATAATTTTTTTTGATAATATTATTTATCACGGACGGTTGGTCCCTAAGAATGGGGGGGGGGGGAAACTAGGCCCCCACCGTAATCCGACCCTGATTATGTGCACATAAAAATGCATTTTTGATCTATTTTTCGTGGCTAAAATTGCATTAATTGTTTATAAAAATGTATTATGTGCAGTAAAAATGCAGTAATTGTGTAAAAATGGACTATGTCACGGGCAGCAAGAGTGAAAAACTTTAATTCTAATTTTTTTCTGTGGATTAAGGACTCTGTGGATTAGGGACTGCGGAATAGGGACTATGCGGAATAGGGACTGTGCGGAATAGGGGCTATGCAAGATAGGGGCCTATAGATTAGGGATCTGCGGATTAGGTTCCCGCCCTGATTTTGAATGTAATTTTTAACAATTTATTTTACATGAATTTACTCTGGAAAACTTTAGCGGTTAAAGGTAGTATTAATATTTGATTGATTGTTTTCCCAAGTTAATTACGCACTAATTGTGCAATTCGAGCGTTTAGTAGCTATCCAGAAGTCATTTACTTTTTACTATTATTATTTAATTCAGCATTTGAGTAAACTGTAATTAAGTATTTAATCGTGTGCCAAAAGCACGCTTCATATGTTGGAAGTAATTAACTGCAACTTGAGTCAAGCAATAAGCCTCGTTCAGTTGTTTGGTCTCCAAGGTACATAATCAAGGACAGCAAATTTAACAAAATTAATTTTTTCTTTTAAAGTTTAGATTTTACAGCAAAACTGGAAGTTTTAAAAGGAAAAGCTTGTTTTAGTGGTAGAAACGGAATCAATAGTGTTCTTATATACATGAAGAAAAATTTTCTTCATAGAAGTTTTATACAACTAAGTTATCTGTAATTCTGAACTGGCTTCGTATGTCACGGGGAGTACAATTTGCTAGGTCAAATGTAGATTACAATATTTATTATTAATTTACCATCTGCTTGGTTCAGAAATTAAAAACACATGCAATTATGCCTGAGAGGTATACTTTATCCATGTCATGTCTTCAGATTTATTGTGTGATATTTTGCAGTATCGTGGACTTTCTAGGAGCAAAAGTAATAACAAGAAAACTGATAGGCGGATCCATGGGGTGGAAACATGGGCTTTCCTATGAGCAACAAAAAAATTTCATTTTTAGATCAAAGAATTGATTTTTAGTGATCCAAAAGTTTATTTTTAGATTATAAACGTTTATTTTTAGGTTAAAAACATCCAAAAACGTTTATTTTTAGGTTAAAAACATCCAAAAACGTTTATTTTTAGGTTAAAAACATCAAAAAACGTTTATTTTTAGGTTAAAAACATCCAAAAACGTTTATTTTCGGGTTAAAACATCCAAAAACGTTTATTTTTAAGTTAAAAACATCCAAAAACGTTTATTTTTAGGCTAAAAAAGTTTGGAAGAATACATTTAATATTTAATATTTACACAGAATGCATGTTTAGACAAAAAAAATTCACTCATAGAATTTTACTCTTTCACAGCCTAAAACAAATATAAAAACAAAACAAAAAACAAACAAATTTCACCATAACTTGAATGACGTATAAACAAAAATTAATTAACAAAACTCTACCTACTACAAAGCTTCTTTTTAAAAAGGAAAAAAATTGCACGTACAAAAATAAACCAAAATGATCATCCTCTTGTACGTTTTCTGGAACTGCCCTGAGCATGTGCAATCAAAATATTATTACCATAAACTTCATCATTGAATGCGGGATGCTAATGAACGCGCAATTCTATTCAGCGTGGTTGGAAAGCCAACTTGTGTAATTAGAGCGAGAGTGTCCATCTCTTAAAACGCGGGTGCACCGAAGGTTTTTTTGACCAATCTCGTGGATTATACGCATCGTGTACGTACCCAATAATATGTTAATGTTCATTTCGACTTTCTCGAGGACCCAACACATGTTTAACTTCCATATTTCGACTGTAGATTTGTTCGAGTCTACTAAACTGAAGGATTCTTTTGATTCAACTTAAAAAATGACAGCTGACTCAATCTGCTTCAAGTCACAACTGTTTAAAATTAGTTGCAATCATTCTGTGGTCGGCGTCTTTGGTCGTATCAAAAAACAAAGCAACTTCAATGAAAAGCGGTTAGCAGTCCAAAGTGCAGTTGACTAGTTGCAATTGTTTGTACAGTCATCTTCTAAAATTGAATTGCCAACCTTTCAACACATAAAAAAAAAAAAGAAGACAGTCCGGATGTGAGTGAATTGAACAACAGGTGCAGCCAGGTGCATTACAAAAGTTATTGATTTGTTCTGTTGGATTTGCACCAGTTTTATTTGAAATTCTCGAAAACGTGAGCATTTATTCAGGTCATCACATTTCCAAATATGTGACCATTCCCAGGAGTGCAAATGGAGGATGATCGAATTTTTGATCATACATAAAGCAATTTTTAAATCTTATTTTCTGCGTTCCCTTGAGCAAAGATTAAAATTGCAAACTGTTGGCTCAGTTTGATCAGATTGACTAAACTGTTTTCAACGAAAATAAATTTTAAAAAATTGAAATGAGCACAACATTATCATAAGAAATTGTTTTTCTTTGAAAAACTGCTGCCATTATATTAATTTTTTTTAGCTTTTAATTAAAAGCCATTCAGTGTGGCAAGTGGAATTCAGGTTTACTCTCAATGCTAATGCTTTAATGTAAACAAAACTCTGTGGAATATAGAGCACCGCTTCATAATAACATCAAGAATTGCAGAAAACTTAGTTTTCCGGTTGCATTGTGTGTGGATCATGATCCCAAAAGCATTGCACAACGTCTTGCTAGTCCTGGACGTTATAATTTGTATGGGGAGAAGATAAAACAAGGTTAAGGAGATGTTTGTTAATGCCGTCGATTTCAAATGACTTTGCATTGCTTGCGAAGAAGAGAAAGCCAAGGTAGAATTCTGTATGAGGGAACTGCATAACGGATATAAACAATTTATGATGCATGCAGGATTTGCGACTTGATGCTTGGTGTGATTTGGAGAAGCAGGTAGTTGCCAAGTTCAGCAGTTCTAGAACAATTCGGATGCAATTGCACTACGATGCAGTATACGACAGGGGAACTGCTGTTGGCTGTACTTCAAAACATAAGGAATAATAGATGGAATTAAATTTGAAAAAGGTTGTCATTCAAAGTGTTATTTTTGAAACGTGCGGTGGAGATTACTTTTTTATTTATTATTTTACTTCGAGTGTTGGTGACGGTTATAAAAAAATCGATTGAATTGACTAAAGCTAGGTGTAGCTATGCTTTACTCATGTGGTTAAAACATACATTGCAATGTTTTACGATGTATTGTGAAATGTATAGTATTTTGCCGAAATGCATTTTGTAATTCATTTTTTGCATGCTATTGGCTTTTCAAGGTAATACATCTTGTAAAATGTATTATTGTACAGTTTGCGGCAGGTAATTTTCTGTTATAAAAACCCCCGTTATGCCTATAATTATAGTGTAAAACCATAGACATATATTAGATGGACTGCGCACTCATAATGGCGCTCATGCTAAATGAGTTAGAGGAATCATTGAGGGAAAGTGACGTAACAAGCTGCTCCTCACTTCCTGTTTCATCATTCT